>JAOCNB020510485.1:0-14620 GCA_026546465.2 Palythoa caribaeorum
AATAATAATAATAATAATAATAATAATGTCTTTATTGATATTGATAAAGATACATATCAATACATACATACATACATACATACAATTAAAAGCAGTTATATATATATATAAAAGAAAATGTGCAGTATTTGCATTCTTTTCGCACTTTTTTGAGTCTCTAAGAAAGTTGAAAACGTGAGAAAAAATATGTTAACTGATAACTATAGCTCATAATTATTTTCCACTAAAGTACCGACACCAATGTTTTAGGAATTCGAGACCTGGATTTTGAATTTTTGTTCTTCCAGGATATTCTAGAACCGAAACCAAATTTCCAGGATTTTAACGCCTGAATGTTTAACTTTGTTCTTCCAGGACTTTCCAGGACCAATCTATAACAATTTTCCAGGATTTTAAGACCAGGATATTTAACTTTGTTCTTCCAGGACTTTCCAGGAACAATCTATACCAATTTTCCAGGATTTTAGGACCAGGATATTTAACTTTGTTCTTGCAGCCTGACTTTCCAGGATCAATCTATACCAATTTTCCAGGATTTTAAGGCCTGGATATTTAACTTTGTTCTTACAGCCTGACAGTTTCCAGGACCAATCTATACCAATTCTCCAGGATTTCGAGAATCGAATTTTAAACTTCTGTTCTTCCAGGACTTTCCAGGGTTTCTAGGACCGGTATGAGCCCTGTAAATAAACCAACTACTGATTTGTGCAAATGTCAAAAAAGAGTCCCAAGCAATTACAATCATGATTCTTTATTTTCGAATAACTTCAAAACCAAAACTGCCAAACCAATATGCTTATCCACGTACTCTATAACGGAACTTTGTTAACCCTTTCAACCCCAGGCAATTTATCAATATCTAACTTCTCCTTATATAACTCAAACAGAACAATTTAACTGGTAATGAGAAATTAGTAATTTAACAATAAAATAAGCTGTGGAAGTTAAATGCCAATTCTCCCAAACTGCTTATAGAGAAAGTGTCGAGCTCAGTTGGGAGAATTTACCAACACGTCATTTTTTATGTTGCTAATAAGGGTCCAGGTAATAAATGATTGTAGAAGAGTTATTTAGTAATTAAACACTTACTTCAAGAAGTGTTTGTCCAGCGGAAGGAGCAGCTGAAGGAATCAACTCATAAAGCAACATTTTCCATCCTGGCAGAGACTCGCCGTAGGATGGAGTTTCCATAGCAACCACCCACGGGCACCAGTTGCGATGCTCAGCAAGAACATTGAAGATACTCTTCTCCAGATCCTTTGAATGATAACAAGCCCCCGGTCAGCATACAAAATTAGGATTTTTATCCAACTGGCCCACAGGTCCACGTACAGGATGTGAGCAAGCATAAAAATACGAACATTTTAGGGGCTCCTGAGGCAAGCTTGCTGGAAAAGGTTGTATGAAAACACATTCCCTGCGTTTTAATCTCTATTGGTGACACTACCAGAGAGTTTAACTGAACTTAGTAAAACTCTGAGTCGTTTTTTCTTCAAAATCTCCTCTTCTTTAAGTTTGTATCTACTCGCCGACGCATTTAATAGTTTTTTAAAAAAACTATTTACTGAAAGTTTGATCTACATATGCGAACACCCATACACAGTCATGCCTAGCCTCAAGTGATTCACCAAGAAACTTCGTCAAGAAATTGTGAGTTATCTTACACCTTGCTCAGCTTTTTCAGATGCTCTGAACGATGATAATTTGTTTATCTACATTACTTCAAGTTAACTTCAAAATCACTGCCATTTGTGCTTTTGTGAAGCTATTTCTGTGATTGACAAGAATTTCTTTTTGTTTCTTGATGTGGACCAGAGATAATTCTGTCAATAATACAAGACAGTATTATCCACAGCCGTCTGGTATTTTCTATCAGGTTTCGACTTCCGTTTAGGATGTTAAATGTTTGTAAACTCAATTCTGTTGGCGGAAACGCGCGCAACACTCCCCCCTCTGAGTAAGGGACTGGGCCCAGTTGGATTGATTTAACCACGCAATGACAGACTTCAGCCGGCTCAAAATGATAGTAACTGGCCCAAACTATATAGTAAAATCACAAAAACTTTGATGCATAGACATGTAAGCTGCATGGGGGACCGTCAGTCATTCAATAATAGTTTTATTTGCCTTTGTTCATAATCTTCAAGCCTGAACGATTAAAGTAAATGTAGTTGCTACTTTGAAATGTGAGCGCTGGTGAGAAACCGGAAATTATTTTCATTTGTCCTAAGAGTAATTTAATAACGCAACAAAAAGAAGTTTTGACTGAAACATTTTACCTAACCATCATACTTTCAGTTAACCTCTTGCAGTTTCTTAATAATGCCGTTGTATGTTAAAGGGATCCTCAGCTGTCCAACAATATTAATCTAAAACAAGATTTTTCTTTCCCTTGTGTCCATATTAGCAGCTCGCAGTTGATAATTCTCTGTATTTAGCTCACATCAAGTGATGAGTTTGAAATCCCCACGCGCCGCCATATTGAAGTGTTACGTGTTAGGGTTGCAGTACCAGACTCCGACTCGTTCATTGCTATTGTTTTAATCGAGAGTGGAGACTGGCACTGCAGCCGTTTTACGTCACATTTCAGGATGGCGGCGCGCAGGAAACTCAAACAATGGAAATTATCACAACAAATCGCTTGGGGTGAAGAATGTAGAAACAATTATCATATATGAACTGTTGATGTAGAGAAAGGTAAGGAAAAACCTTATTTTATATTAATGTTGTTGGGCAGCCAAGGACTCCTTTAATAATGTTTCTTACTACTCTAGCTTTAAAATCTTTTTAATGATTTTCGCCGATTTCTCTACAAGTTCTTCTTCCAAGCTTTAACTACACGATGAAATGAAGACGTACCTCAACACGTGCTCTTTTCCTGTTTGGTCCTTCTTCATCTCTCTCACTAGTGACGTCCCCAGCGCTCTGTGACAAGAATTCTAACTCTGTGTCCAAGGCCCTGAGTCGATCGTCTAAGCTTTCCTCTTCAACCTCCACGCACAAAGACTCCCCGTACTCCGAACCCTCGACGAGAGGTGTGAGGTGTACTGAGTGTATTGCTGATGCTACGAAATGAACAATAAGATATTCTTAACCCTAACCTTGCAGACTTTATGGTCAAACATATACAGACAAGGGGAGGGGAGGGGGGTCTGTGCAAGATTGTCAACTGTACTAAGTTCTTTCAATTAGGGCTAGTCACGTAGTGATGTGCTGTTGTTAATGTAACCAGACCTGACAAAAGCACGATCTATTGCAAAATTTAAAGAATTTTTTTAACAAAATTTATAAGAAACAAATCAACAAAATTATTTAAAACACGTTTCCGGCACTAAAAGCAAAAAGTGGTGCAAAGAAACAAATTTTGATTGTAAAATGTAAGCAAATTTGAAAGAAAACAAAAAAGCCTATTTTTCAGTGATACATTTGGGGGTTGAACCGGAAATGTGTCGCATGTATATTAAATTAATAAAAGATTTACATCGGGTCCGATGAGCGTAGCTTGACGATCAACAGAAGAAATTTCCAGTCCGAGAGGTCTGGGGGCAAATGCTAGGAAATCAGTATTTAAAATCAGCCCATCTCACTGTAGTTGCCTCGGTAGCTCAGTGGTAGAGCACCAGTCATGAAATTGGTGAGTCGTGGGTTCGATTCCCGCTCGGGGCGTCTGATTTTTTCCAGCATTTGTTCTGAAAATATTTCCTCTTAGACACATCAGATTTCCTCTCTCTGACAATTAACCATTATCTATGCTATATTCTATTTAAGGTCGATCAATAAAGCATATTATTATTATAATCATCATCATTATCATGCGCATTTTGAGGTACCAATATCCAGGACGGAGGCCTTCACATTCGTCATATGAGGTGAATTCATCTTGAAATCAATTAGGAATAAAGCTTGACCTGTATTATGAAACACCTCACCCCCCCGCATTTTAACTACTAATTTTATTTATTTTTTTAAAGACACTACACTTTCATTGACTACTGACTTTTAGAATAATCACACTGATGATTCTCAAAAATGAAGTGTTGTGATTGACTGAGAAGTTCGTTTCATCTCGCTGTAATCACCTAGAGGCGATGATAACATTAAAGGTTGGTATCTTGCAAAATGGCAGCCTGACTTGTTTTGGACTCAGAAATTAATTATTTTAAAGAAAATAACGTGTCTCTAAAAAACAAAAGATGCAACAGAATTTGGAGCCAAGGATGGTAGGTTGATAAATTAAGTAGTCAGTAACTTTCAATCACTTTGGTGAAGTGTTTTGCTCATTAGAATGGTTTTAACAGTACAAACAGTTTAAAAATGAACTAAAAAACGTTGAATCGGGCGATATAAACAAATGTATGGCAAAATCTCAAGTCTTGGCCGTGCAAAAAAAAATGATGGCAGTTATTGGCAGAACTAAAGTTTCTTATGATGCAAAGATTGTTAACGCGAGGGCTTTTTTGAATACAAAATGAAATAATTTCATACCTGAAGTTGATGGATGAGTTGGGGTCATAAATGGGTGTTCTCTTTCAGTTCTGTATTTTAATTTTTCTAGTTTTTCCAGTTCTCCAAATTCAAGTTCATGTTCGCTTTTATCTACTGAGTCTACAACAAGCATTGGACTATGGATTCTCTTCCTGTACTGCAAGTCGTGACTCCCATGATCCTCCGAAACCTTGGCACTGGGCATGGACTCTGCCGAGCTGGGCCTGGTGTTGAGGGGTTCATGAGTGGAGACTGGCGTATCAGCGCTCTTCTCTCCTCCTCTTGTCTGTTCACTGGCATCACCGACACACTCACTAGTGTCCATTGCACTCTCCTGTCCATCGCCTTTTTCAGGTGTGGACCCTGCATCCTCTTCCATGTTTTCTTCACCTAATACATTCTCTGCTGTAGAACACTCGGGTGTCGGTTTACTCTCTGTTTTTTCTATATCACTATCCGAAGTCCCTGTACTAACATTCTGTTGTGTTTGTGCTGGGTCCTGCATTGTTGACTGCTCCTCTGTAAATGACATCGTCTCACAATCTCGAATTCCATCAGGAGATGAAGTGGTATCTTTTGAGCGCAAGTGAGAAGGATTTTCTTCCATTTCCTTCAAAGAATGAAAATTCCAAAGTCCAACCTCTCTCCGGCATGCATTGCAAAACAATGTGTGAGAGTTGTCATCATCCTCGCTCAACCTGTTGAATACATATTCAGTACTTACGCTTCCCTCTCTCACAATCCACATTAATCAGCAAATGCTTACGTAATTATTCAGACTATTAAATTTGTTAAACTTTATGTTTTTCACCTTTTGTTTTCCCAATGTGTTCCAAAGTGCAATATACTCCAACTGAGACGAGTAGTCTTACGCAAAGACCACTGATCTCTGTAAAAAGTCGCGCCGTGGATTCATCAAAAACATTTACTTGTCATGACGACTTGGCGATTCATCATGAGCTGTCTGCAATGTTGGCGAGTCGAATCGACTCGACATGTTGAATGACTTGTCATAACAAAAGTCAACTCATCTGACCCGAAGTCAGGTCGACAAATTAAACACTTAGAACTATTCTAGAGCAGTGCTCAAACATGCATTTGCTACAACTATGCGTGGTGCCAAGATTTTGCTCATATTCTAGAGCAGCAAACATGCATTTCTTATGACTATTCGTCGTGTGAACATCAATCTCGAAATTCCCAAAACAATAAAAGCAACATTTTGTTCATATTCTAGAGCAGCGAACATGCATTTGCTATGACAATGCGTCGTTCACTAAATGCTCAAAACAAAACAAAACAAACGATTAAACTCTGATTTTTAAAACTTTCATTTGAAGTATTTATCAAGACGACCATAGACTTAATGATGTGCTCTTGTGGTAAACAACTATAACGCAAGACTCGCCATAAGACACCAGTTGATTCCCGCACTTCCTGCATGTTTCCCGTTCACTGACAAGGACCGTAGCAAGAGGAATTCCACTGTTTACACTGGTAATCATGAAGTTCCCGAAACGAATTTTGCCAAAACGAAGGAAACAAATGAAAGAGCCAGGCTGATAACCTCTGAAAGAAACGAATCGTTAGCATCGATTTTCTTTTTCTTGCTCTTTCTGTCTGAATGTCAAAAAACCTCCACCTTTTCATTAAACACGAAACGGTTTGCTACGGACGTTAACTCTTTCGCTACTAGAAATGCACTTCCTTCAAAACTAACAACTTGAGAAAGTCTAAAAAGATATTTGTAACTGTCCAATAAACCAACATCAGCCATGTTTAATAAGCACGCATGCTGTTCATGTAGCACTACCGCTGAAGGCTGACGCATTGCTTGACTGGTAATAACCTGACTTCCGGTCAGACAACTTGACGAATTGTTCAACTCGGCCGAGTCGAGAAGAGCCGCCAACATTTCATACCCTCACTCTCTGAGGAATATTTCGAAATATTACTAAGAGCTTAGCAACCCGACTTCTGATGACTTCAGATGAGTTGACTTTTGCCTTGATGACTCGTTCGACTCGGTCGAGGCAAGACGAGTCACAAACATTTCATACCCTCACTCTCTGAGGAATATTTCAAAATGTTTCAAGTTTTTGGCGACCTGAGTTCTGGCCAGACGATTCGACTTTGCTTTGATGACTCGTTGAATATCTTTACCCTCTCGGCGACCTGATTTGTCTGAGATGGGTGGAGAGACTACATAAACAACTCGTCTCATTTCGTGTGTATTGGACAACCATCCCAAAGTGGTAATAATAATGATAAAAAAATATGTTCTTGGGCATATATATGTTGTGGGCCCTTCTCAGAGCTCATTTTAACCCTCATCTTTAGTTTGAACCCAAACCATATATGTATGCTCGCAAACACGAACTCTATTGTTATTTAACAATTATTCCACAAACGCGCATTGGATATGAGGTGATAGATAGCCTCATATCCAACAAGACGTGAGTGGAATAATTGTTTTATTAAATACAAACCACGAGAGATCTGAGTCAATATGATTTTTTTAAACTTTTACTCCAGCGAAGTTGTTATTTATACCAAAATTTACACTCGAGTGATTTGGCGGGCTTTTTGACCCAAGGAGCGACACACGTCAAAATTTTCGCGCCTTTCAAACAAGTTTAAAGTTTTTGTTTCATGTGTACACAACCGCAGCACTTTGCGACGTTTTTGTTTGATTTTTCTGTTTGTTTGTGAAATGGAATTGAAGTCTTTGCTGGATTTACTGAATACCGGATTTACAATTATTGAAAATGGTTTGCTTTGCTGTAATGAACACAGGAAGCGAAAAATTGCAGGATCAATTACCGACTTTCATTGTCGAAATGGCGATGTCTATTTAATCGAGCGATCTTACTGTCTTGTCGACGTGTGAGAACGCTGCAGTTACTGGTTAAGTTCTTCTAAATTCTTAATTGAATTATTGAGCTTGCTTCCCGAGGGACTGCCAAGTAATTCTAAAAGAAGGTAGGTTGTTACATTTTCTTTCACGGTTCGAGTTTCAGCTTTGAGAAATTTCATTAAATTTTTCGCTATTTGCTGCTAATATTATTCCCTTCGCGTTTTTAAAACAATTCCATTGAATTTATTGTAATGTTTTGGTTATTCTAGTTCAGGAATCTTTAAACAGGTTTTATTTCAGGACTGAAAAGCTCTAGCTCTCTTTTAAATTCAATGTGGCTGTTTTCACCTCATATCCATCAAGACGAAAGTGGAATAAATAGGTTTAGTAGATTTAATTCATTTCTGAACATTGAATACTAAGAAATCATAGCCAAATTCTATTGAATTCAACTTTTATAAATAGACCGGAAAATGAATATTCCATATTCGGTATATGAGCTGATAACCGAGATTGAGTGAACCAATCAGAACGCTTGAAACGCAATATTCGAAGTTGAAAATTTAATAAGACTGTATACTAGCCAGGTTTTTATTATAGCTTGATAAATAAATAAATACCTGGCTAGCATACAAATATATACATAAATAATTCGTCCGACCGGAAGTGATTGTTTTAAATTAGGTTTGACATGCTTAATATATTTTGATTCGCTAATGTGTCTTTTTATGGGATCTTTCAAACATTTTGTAATTACATTCAATTTATATTTAACTTTCCTGCCGTTATGGTGTTCAATAGAATGTTTGTTTAAAGCACTGCGTTTATATTTAGATTTAGTTTTTGATTCGTAATTTTCCATCTGTTCTTTGAAACGTTCACCCACATTTCTAGCTGTTTCACCAATATACAGTCTTCTTTTGTTTATGCTCTCAATGCACGAAATGATGTATACAATCACTTTATCTTTACAGTTGACCTTCTTGTAGGGACAAATTTTACAATCCTTGTCACAGAACTCACTCCTTGGGAAGGGATCTGAACTGCCTAATTGTTTCCTTTCGGTTATTCTAGATTTCTCTAATACTTCTATTTTTAGGCCACTTTCATCCCAAACGTTTTGTATGTCTCTCCAGTTTGCTTTCAGGGGTGGCATTGACAAACATAACACTTTCGTTCCTGCTTTTCAATACCACGTTTTTGATCTTCTTTTACGCATTTTTCTTTGTCTCTTCTTTCTCGTTCCCATTCTTTGTGCGGATTTAGGTATTAACATCATTGTTGTTTTCTGTGACCATCTCGTCATATTTTTGTTTAGCTTTCAAATATATTTTTTTCCTTTCTTTAATGCTGTATCCATTATATTTTAACCTGTCCATAAAGTATTGGACGTGCCTTTTTCTTTCAAGTTGTACTTAGCAAAGGAGAGATGTTTCCCATACCATGCACTAAGTCGGCGATCAAAATTTGTATTTTAGTTTTCATTGAGGGCGGAGTCTCTATGAATAACACCTTTAATTGCCATGGATTTCTGGTAATGTGTATGCATTAGTTTTACTCTGTCGTTGTCTGTTTTTTCCAACCAAACCTTCAAATCAAGGACCGGCATCCTTGCATCATCCATCCATCATCTAATATGGATGGATTCTGGATTATAATATATCCATTGTCAATTGCGAAGGATATATTCTATTGTTTGAAGATCTGCAGAACACTTCTCGAAATTCCCTGCGATAATTCGCGCTGAAGATATAGTATATAACAGGGTTGATGACTGTATAAAAGTAGTTTATAAGCTTTGCAAACAAGTAAAGTATCCGCAAGTCGTTACAGGGCACGTTTCTTTTAGCCGGGTAGTATTGCAAGAAGAAGAACACATAATATGGAGTCCACGAGATCAAAAACAGAACAACGACAGTTATTAACATGAGAGTTATTCGCCTGTTTTCGCGCATTCTTTGCTTGTGCGCCTCAAGTCCAAGATTCTGGCTTCTTTTTCCCTGATGATAAATGGACCACGCAATTGCTGTGTAACACACTGTTAATACAATGAAGGGAACAACGACGAAAACAACAAGGAGGATAAATCTGTCGAATCTCCAAAGATCTTCCCACGTAACAAAGAACTGCGGAAGGCTATATTCACAAAAAGGTTTTCCGTTCTTGTGGCGAAGTTTAAAAGCAAAGCAGTAATAGAAAAAGAAGAGCACAGCAAATATCCAGGTAAAAGCGATAAACCTGGGTGTTGATCGTTGCGAAATCAAGGCTGACTTCATTGGGAAGACGATACTCCACCATCTTTCCACCGCAATGAAAACCATACTCTGCATGGAAACAGCAACAGAAACTTCGTCAGCGAAATTTATCGTTCTGCACATTATATCCCCAAATACACCATCAATTAACCATGATCCCCAACCAAGATAAACTTCCTGAAGTCGTCTGGGAAAAACGAAAAAAGGTACAAACAGGTCTGAAACCGCCATGTTGACGATGAAACAATTAACAGGAGATCGCAACTGGGCGTATCGCTTGCAAAACACAGCGATGAGTACAATGTTGGCAAGAAGTGCTCCAAGCAAGAAAAACGAGAAAATAATGGTAAATGTAATTTGCCAGCTGATCGAGTTGAACGGATGATATGGTCGGCAATCTTCGTACGACGAGTTGTTAGACGTCCAGGAGAGGTTTGGATGCATAGTTGGTTTCTCCACTGATGCCGCAATATCAGTTACTGAAATCAAAACATATAAGAAAGAGTCGGAGTTGTTATTGAAACTTTTGCAATTACTTCTGGTAAATATTCATTGTGATATCCCATTCCTATACTTTGACAGTGGAGCTCACCACATTTTAGAAAAAATATAAGCGAAATTATTAAAGCTGATCTTCCCTTCTTCGCGTTGTCTCTAACACAGAGGCAAACAAAGCCGTTTTTATGTTTTCTTACTCGTGAGTAGTAAGTTACCTTCTTTGCATGTCAAATAATCTGTTTTGAAGGGATTTTAGAAGCAAACATCGAAGCTTGAAAACTTGCCTTTTAAATATTTTGGCTACTTGCAACTTACATGTTTATCTATAGTTTTCTGTGTACACAGTTAATCAGCAACTTTGTTTTTCAGCTCCACTGTTAACGTGTCGTTTTTCTTTAACATTTGGGTCTTGTATATATATATATATATATATTTTTTGTAAAGCGAAAAAGCGTCCTCGTAATTCATTTTTCGCTCTTTTTGTAACCAGCCATAGAGAAGTAACATGCGGTCTCTGCTCTAGTTTAGGTTGAAGATCAGAATTGTGGTTGGTAAACCAGCCTGGAAACGGTTCCCTCTTAAAACGAAGTCATCATAATCTTACGATTGGGTACATAATCTTATAACAATCACAAGATATACAGTTTCGTACCACAATAAATACAGAACTTTTTAAATTTAAACTGATACCAGTAGAATGTGCCGCGTTAATCAGTTCGTTTTAACTTTCCGGCAAATCCATTAAGAAGTGACATCAAATGGTCTTCGCTGCACTATTGTATTAATAGATCCCGTGCTGTTTAAACTGTTTACAAGAAGAGAAAGTTTTAAAACAGTAAATTAAGAATCAACACAGGAGCCATCCAAATTGTATAATTGTTACGCAAACTCTTGGTTAATTACCATGAATGTTTTTCACAAATTGTTCAATTTTACTAAAAGACTTGCTGAGTTAATTTTGGCCTCATTGCTCTTGGGTAAACTTTTAATAAAAATCTTTCTGTTCTTGTTGATTTAAATACGAGGTTGAACTAATAATTTGAACAGTTATCTAAGCAATAGCGGAAAGCTATTGTGAAAGATACTTCCGAAGGCAAGCCCGACCGAAATTTGAATTCGGACTCCATAACGTAATCAATGAAATGCTTCAAGTACTCCACTTTGATTATTTCATTAAGATGTTGTTTAAAACAAGTAACAACTTTATAACTTAATTCTGAAAACGTTTTCGGAGCACAGCTCCTTGGCTTCAGTAGATAAAAACACTGAATGAATAACAATGTATAGAATGAAATGCATAAAATTACAGTATACTCCACTTTGAATACACAGACTGACTCGGTACAAGAAGTCTGTGTCAGAAATGGCAGTAGAACAATTGGCTGTCGCTCACTTTCAGTACAAGCCTAGGTCTTTCAGTTTTTCACATAATCTTTTGCAAAAACAACAAACGTCCCAGCAAAAGTAATTATATTGTGTTATTATTGTTATTACTAATGCTACTATTTATTATATGCATTGCGAGGAGAAGTGTTTTTCTCGGTGTCCGGAATTGATTCGCTTGCTTTTGAAAAAGAAATTGAATTCTGCAAATTGCAGACCATTTCTGGTCCTGTTGTCATTTGAAGGGAACTGTTGCGAACCTTACAATAAAAAAAGAGAGAAAAACACGTGGATATATAGTCCAATGACAATGAACTGACCGAAGGTGTCAGCTGACATTTTTCAATAGTTGGCCGAATTTTTTCAAATAGACTTCAAAATTTGCTATCTTTTGAGTTCTTGATGCAATGAGCATTTTTGGACTCTGCATTTAAAAACAAATACACATATTTTCGGACGAGTATTTCGGAAGGAAAAAAAAGATGTTATATATATTTCTAGCTTTGCATTTCAAAACAAAATGAGTGATCATTTTATGGGGTTTCAACTAACGGTTTGAATGTTAAGATATACTTGTTTTATCTGAAACTAGATCAAACTTAATGATTTTTAAATATATCGATATGCCGTTTCAAAACGTCTTCGCAAACAATCAAAAAGTAAATTTGTGTTTCCAAATTTTAAGGAAATAAGTACTTACCTCGTTAGAGAAAACTTAACTTTTCTTGCAAAAACAATTGTTAGAGTCCAATATATCAAGCATGTATAGATGACTGAAATTTTTTCTAGAAGATGAACACTGGTGTGTATGATTTTTAACTGTTAGCAAAACCATCTTACAACACTTTTGAGCATCAACTGTTCTTTTAAAAAACTTTGATACCTTGCATGCATTGCAATTGTGTTTAAAAAACTTAAAACATTTTTTGGTTAAAACCTTGTAAACTGTTTGTATTGTCAGCTGCTTTTTATCAGTAATTTGCTTTCCCAAAAATAAAAACAATTTTATATGATCTCATTTGTATCGGTAAATCTATTCAAGCTTCGTTTTCCTGAGTTACTTTATTTTTGTCTTTTCCATACAAAATAGAACACTAAATGATGGCTTCAAAACATTAATTTATTTCTCGCTCTCCTGTTGAAAAAAAGTCGCTTCACTCGTACGTCAAACAAAATTGTTGAATAAAATTCACATCGTTGTGCCTGTCGCGTTGTGCAATATGGTCAAATCTCAATAAACTATTTCGTCTATTTTTAAATGAAGGTGCAGTAATAGATTAAACTATCTCTTGGATTAGATGAAGCTATGATTTGTTTTTTAGTCAATAAATGAAAAACTCGTGTTTCGTCGATTTCATTCAAGGCCTTAATGCATGCTGCGAATCTCCAGTTTAAGAGTTGTTGTTGCAGTAATACTTCAACTACAAAATATAGCATAAAATGCGACTTTGTAGATCTGATTTCAATGTTAAATTGTTTTGAGTAAACCTTTCTACCAACTTCGTTTACAATTACCACACGACTGTGGTTTAACAAAAAAAGCCAAAATTGCTTTCGGTTGAGTAGACTGAAAAGGCATTTTTAACTTACCTTGGTGGAAAATAGCTTGAACAAGCTCAATGGACCTTTTCAAAGAAAATCAAGCGATAGCTTGCGAATCCTTTACGCAAGGTGTCTGACTCTTGAACTGCACTCTGGCAGTAATTATGATAAAACCTTTATTATTTAAAACACAACCAAGTAACAATAACTGCTCAGGGTTGAAGTAGCAGATGGCGGCAAAACATATGTTTCACACTAGGTATACCGTGCTATTTTTTCCTTCAGAATATTGTTTTTCCAGTGCCAACGCTAAAATGATTCTTGTTTTCTCCTTAATTTATGCTGATAATATTAGGCTGAATGTTATTATCTATCGGAGTAGAGGAGTAATTTGCTACTCTCTTGAAACAGGTTGACACCTATAAGAGTCAATACCATGACCGAAAATAATTCTGGGAATTAGGAAAAGCGATGCCATTTACAGTACGTAGTGATTTAATGATCTTCGTTGGTGCGTAATTTTATCATCGGAGATACCTACGCTACGAAACAGGTGAAACAAGTTTTATTTTTTGTGTCGATGAGTAAAAACACAGTTTCTCTTGGACATGGACTTCAAGTTCCCACGCTGTACCATACTTTATATCTTCAAATATCTTGCTAATAAACTTGCTCTACTACAAGCTTACCTCTATTAATGCTTGATGTGCATAATAATTCAGTCTCGTCTACTCTCTTAGTCAAGTTTACTCCTAGTCATCAAATGCATAACTATACCACACACTCATCAACTGCTGGTAGTTACCACATCAATTATTCTAGAACAAATCAATATAAGAATTCTTTCGCGCCAGTCGGAGTGAAAATCTGGAATAGTATTCCAAAAAATTTAAGGTATCTTCTAAAACATATCTTTAAGAAAGAGATAGCAAAACTCCAAGATCAAGGTAGTTAGGGTTGACGTAGAGAGACTTATCAATATATTATAGTAGCGCCTTCTTTTTTTCGTAGCAAAACCTTATCTATTAACCCGCATATGTATAGCTGCCCGTTTAAGTAATTTGTAGTTGTTGCTGTTATTTTGAGTGTAAATTTTTTTTGTTATTAA
Source organism: Palythoa caribaeorum (assembly GCA_026546465.2). Taxonomy (NCBI): domain Eukaryota; kingdom Metazoa; phylum Cnidaria; class Anthozoa; order Zoantharia; family Sphenopidae; genus Palythoa; species Palythoa caribaeorum. The sequence continues at coordinate 14,129 of JAOCNB020510485.1, forward strand.
TAGCGTCCTCACAAAACCTACCTAGACTAGCTTGGCTATTTGCAGGTAGAGTGTATCTGTTAATATAAAGTTGTAAAGAAATAAATTAATAAACTGAACTGAAAACATGGGTATTAAGTATTGCAAAAATCAACCTTTTTCGAAATGGCTGTTCATCGTAACATTTAAAAAATATATGTAGATAAAAATCTTACAATAAATATCTCTGGTTAAAAACGATTTTGTAAAATAAGAAAATATTCCGACGTTTCGACAAAGTTACTTGTCTTCTTCTTGGGAAGTAAAGAGAATATGTAAATGCTGTAGTTAAGTAAGATTTAGTTCGATTAAAATTTACATATCATTGTTTAGTTGCCATTTGGATGTATATTGCTTTGTTTGTCTTGAACAATGAGACGGAGGTATTCAGGCGGCAAATTTACTTCCCCTCAAGAAGACAAGTAACTTTGTCGAAACGTCGGAATAATTTTGTATTTTACAAAAACCATTATA
>JAOCNB020511190.1:0-14617 GCA_026546465.2 Palythoa caribaeorum
TGGTATATTGGCTCATATACCATAATGGCTAAGCCAATAAAAAGTCTTGAATTGCATTATCCAATGATACAGTTTTTAATAAAGGTCAATATCATGTGTAAGTCAAGCCCCATTTTTGGATCCAAGAATGATACTTTTGTAAAAGTTTGTCATTTTACTTTTTGCCTGTATACTGTACAAGTCAAGGTCAGTTTTTCAGGCCGATTTTCATGTCTCAAAATATTGACTTATACACGAGCAAATACAGCTGTATGAGTTTTGCTTTTGACATAAGGGCTCCCCATTTTTATTAACATAACTGGTGGCTTCACCCTTTTATTGTCATTTGGGAGGGTTTTTCACCCCCTTTACCACATTTTAGGGGGTCATCAACTTTTTCAACTGTAAAAGTGGTTGAGGTTTATTCCAAAATAAAATACATTGCATGCTTCCATTAGCTTCTTAATTTGTCTACCTGCTTCCGCCTGTCCCAATCAATAATTATCCTCAAAAAAAACATTCAGAGTAATAGCATGTCAAGCACTCAGCTGTGGTTTAATGAATAATCCTCTAAGTTTAATCTAACCTTACATGCATTGTTACAGAGCATCAAAACTCTCTAGCTGCTGTATAAGTGTTGCAAATTTCAAATGCACTGAAGAGAGTATTAGGGGGTATTCAAACACTAAAACTGGACTTTTTGAGAGTCATTCTCACACATAAGTTTGTTTTCAAGGTGGTATTTTCAGGCTTTAGTGTGTGAAATACATATAAAATGTGCATCATCATGAGCCCTGTTATTACATAAATTCCTGTTGCCTGTGAATATAATTACATAAATGTAGTATTTTGCATGAAGGAAGGTGCAGATTATGTATTTGTGCAAAAAAATTAATCTGTTATTGTCCGTTTCCCTAACTGATTAATTATGAGGGTGTAAGTAATCTGTGGTACAAATTTACAATCATCTGAAAATTACGGTATGTCCTTTTCTAAAGTATGCTCCTTTATATGCTCATAATAATAAAAAATAACTTATACTACACTTTTTAGGTCATCTAATATTTAAACAATAAATTGTGCAATCTTGCACAATCAACCTAAAATTATATTGGTAACATTATTCAAAAATTTCCACATGATCCCCCATGACCCACAACAATAGCACAAAATGAGGTAATACAAAAAGATATATCCTTGCAAACATTACTTTTTATTGTATTAAGATGCTATTTCACAAAGTTTAGCTGTATCCATAGTAACATTAATAATCTGAATTAAATCCAGGCATTCTGATTCATGCGTTAGCACTCAAGAGGTAGGCACAAGTCATTCTAAAATGGATGCATATTGGTCTAAAATAAAAAAAAAGATTGACCATACAGAAATGCTGATGTATATTCAATTTTAATGCATGCTCTAAACAAATTTGATTGATTTATAGAAAAGAAAATTGCTTTGTTCACTCAGACTGCCTCTACAGTGAGAATTGGATGTTGCCAAAATAAAAAAAATAAACAAATAAATAAAATAAATAAAAAATAATAAATGAATGAAAGAAAGAAAGAAAGAAATACAATGTAATAACAAATGAATAAAACTGTCTGTCTGGCAGTCACCTGGTAATGAGGATACCTTTCATATTATTCCTTTATCTAAATTAATAATTTATGTTTACATGTAGCTACATATAAATGCACACTGGCCAACTTTCAGAGATCTTGGTTCAAACAAGCAATTGTTCCACATATATAAATAAAACATATTGAATATGCTAGCCAGGACAAAAACTATCTATCAGTACAGTTAAAAATTTGCCGACCAAATGTAATGCAAGGTCTCCCAAGGTACAAAATGAACAAAATTACTGATACAATAACAAAGAAGTTAAACAAAAAAAACAGAACTGATCTTGAGATGAGAAATAAAATTATCAACAAACTTGTACAGTCACTGCAAGAATATGAATACAGTAAAATGTAATATATGTGCAACTAGTTCTAATATGAAATAGGCAGGAAGATAAACTGTCTGCATACATGTAACAACATGTTCATCGGTACACAAAGTTTAATACACCATTCTGTCTCATAGTACAAAAAGGTCCTACAATGCCAAGCAGGACTAAATGAAGTACTTCAGATCTTCTCAAAAGCTTACTGCCTACTGGATTGAATTTAATTTTAATACTAAGATTTACAGGGCAAAACAGTGTTATTTTTGTTTACTAACTGACAAAATTGGACTCCAGACATTCACACATACAAACTTGAAATATACAAAAATTTTAGCAAACTTAATGTCTTCAATTATAAATTGAACTAAATATTGGGCTGTCTGAAAAACACTTTAACAAAGACCTGTGCTGTAGAAAAAAAACCTGACAAGATAAAGAGTCAAAACACAGTAAATTATAAGTTAGGCCAACCCTAGAACAATTTTTGCTAAAACTTGATCTATAGGTTTCACTAAATTATAGATTTGAATTTTTTGTAAATGTAGCAAAAACTACAAGCCATTTTTTGTGAAAATTAAAAAGCTGTGCCTACCTACCTATCCTGTATTTTGTCCCATGTAATCTGAGACACACACAGTTTTTTGTTTGGCTATAACTACTGTTTTTGAGATGAAATGATTGGCCAATTGTACAGATCTTCAATTCTATGTCATTCCTTTTGCTTGAAATAAAAAAATGAACTTTTTACATTTTAATTATTAAGAATTTCAGAAGAGGTCAGGCTAGATTCACATATTTTTATAAAACATTATGCTAAAGAGCAATGGGAAATATAATACATACATCAGAAAACAATGAAAACAAACACATTTGAATATATGAGAAAAGTGTCACTCAAACAAAGGCAGAAACTTCCAACAGAAAGATTTTACATTGAATGGCTTCATTGTGTCATATAAAAAACCAGTATCTCTATTTATGCTTGCTAGTTTTTCCAAAGATATGTTACCATAGGCCTGTGATAAGCACGGGGTCCATATTTGAATTACTCTTTTAATACCTATCTTTATAAGGACTTTGGTAGTTTCGATATACGTTTTGTTTTGTTTCTGTTACAACCAAGCTTTATACAGATTCTTGATAAAAATCTGATAAATCACGAAAATATTCTTGGGGATTTTTAAGTAAACAGTCAATCTGACCATTTTTGGGGAGACTAGCAAGGAATTTTAGACATCTAAAGTAACATTTAAAACAACTAAAAATAATAGCGAGTCTGTGTTGAAGCAAACACAGAAAGCATTAGCAAACCTAAATATGCTATTTGCAAAATATAGTTTGTAAGAACAATCGAGCTTCAGAAATTTCTGCATAAGAAGCTGTTGTTGTGAGAAACATCTAGATAAAAAAAGTTTTGAGGCACCTTTGGCCAACTGACCGACAAATTTATTAATACCCCACACACAACACACCCTTGCTTTGGGGTCGCAGAGAAATCGAAATCCGTCCCAGCACTTCAAAATATGTAGCTACTCACGAAAAAAAATTGCCGCTGCATCTGGAGAGAAAAACATCTGCTTCCTCGGACATTAAAATTTGTGATTTTTCTAAGTGTCTGAAAGACGCTAGACGTACGGTTTATTTGTTGAAACCAGAAGACAAATGACGATCGACCAACGACAGCTTTCCCCTGTCCTCGATGCTTACGTGAGCACCAATTTCAGAAATCGCAAGAAAATTAAATTTCTAACTGCTTTTTGACTCCAAATTTAACGGCTACATTGTAAAAACAACACATAAAATCAAAACTGTCTCCCCGGCGAGTTATTCTTCGAAGGAAAGAAGACATAATTACCTCACTTTTGCAATATTTTACATATGAATATTTCATGTCTTCCGAAGGAGAAACCGGCCAAATATAGACGCTTCCTTCTTTGTAAATGTCGCTTAAGAAGTAATCACAACAGAAACTTTTGATAAAAATTTTGTATCTTGACTAAAAATGTCTCTCTGAACCGATTTAACACAAATTGGAAGGCATCTGGTACACAAATTAGAGCGTGGGGCTCTTATTGTTTCCTCTTGGCAATTCAAAGGACTAGGGGTGTCATCTGCTGGAATATTACAATCGGAGTCTCGTTTCTTCTTCTTCGCAAACTTTCTTTCTCTAGCAATCACAACTTGCATTCCTACTCATTCAAACGAAAATCTAAAACATATAGAAAAAAATACGAACAGATTTGCTGGTACGCGCTGTTTCAATGATCGATAAATTTTCAACTGTTGTCGATTCGTGTTCCCCTTCGCCAACAACAAAGCCGGCGAGGTGATGACTTCCTTTTTGCTTGAATGAAAACGAATCTTGGTCCAAATCAAGCAAATGCTGAATCAAATCCATCCGATGTAACAAATAAAAATTGCCTTAAGTTTAGATACCTTCAACAGTTGTTCTGACTTGGCTCTGGCAATGGCCGCGATGGCTTTGGACATCTTTCAAAATGCGGAGACAACGCCACTCACTGAGACGAAGGGGTACAACAATCCTTTCTGTTCACCGCACCCCGATCTCTAATGAGGAAATCGCTCTCAGAAGTTTATCTACGATTCGAAATCTTCCAAGCGGAATTCAAAGCCGATTTTGCCTCTACAACAGACTGTAAACTTCCTTATTCTTCCTGGTGTGAAGAGATAACGCAAAAGGCCGAAACAGGAGGCCCGACATAAAGGGAAAGGTGCTTTGAGTGCAAATTCAGGGCCTTTGTTGTCAGGCTCGCTGGTAATAGCGTAACACGTCACGTGATCATTTTCAGACCTGATGCAAGTCCCACTACGCATGCTTTCATTCGAGTAACCGCAAACAATCTTTCCGATGACTCACAGGCGGTCTTTCGTTGACACCAAAAAAAGAGCTTTTAAAACAATTATTTCGCGGGGAACTTAAAACAATAATATGTATCTAAAACATGTCTACTGTTGATGTGTTTGTCTTTTTTTATTTTGGATTCTTTCTAAATCCATTTGTATCCGGTAGAATTTGTAGTGTTCAAAGTCTTCGTGGAAAAACAAATGCGTTGAATCACGCTTGATTGACATTTGATACTCTGTCTTCAGTAGACGTTGACTGAGAGAGTAAAAATATATTGAATATTTTGGTGTATTCTACAACCAACGATGCCCGAATTATCAAATATTTAAACTTAATGCATCAACTTCGGTCACGGGTGTGATAACTGTCACATTCGGGGTCAGTTAAATTGAATGCTCAAGACTTTTTTCTATATCACACCGCCTAAAAAACATCAGTAATAAAACGGAAAGGAAATTTGAGAACGGGAGAACACTTCAGCCCTAGGCCCTTATTTTAGAAGTGTAAATTCTCTCAAGCCTTGCAAGTCGTCCCAGTAACCAAACTAGGCTGGTAGTGTGCAGACGCGAGCGAGAAATTTCGACTGAGCCTGTGTTGTGTTACGGTCGAGTGACAGATCGGCAATGGGACGGCAGGGTCGCCTTCTTTATATACTACTGAATCCCGTTACTAGGATCTAACATTTTTAAAAAGAAAATAATAGCGAGGTTAGGGATCGCAAACTGTGGCAACAGTTGGAACTTGAACTTTATTAGCCGCGATAATTTGGTCACTGATAACCGGTAGGTTAATGCATCATGTAGAAAAAATTAAGAGAAAATAAAAACATTGAACTAGTATATTTTGGTAACTAAAAGATAATTTTCACGCGGGACTGTTGGAAAAACACGAGAAAAGCTTGTAAATTCCGGGCCGAATATATATAATAATAATACCTTTTCGCTTTCTAGCGGTGGTTTGCCGGCTATTTGCCGGCACATAAAACAGCTTTTTGACCAATCATAGAGCGCGCACTGTTTTGGTTATTTTATAAACAATAACAAAAAACCATTGGCACTGCTTATCTACGTCATTCTACTTAAACTTAAAATTTAGGTAACTGATGTTTTTATTACAGCTACAATGGGTTCAAAGTTTATCAGTTTTAGTTGAGTTTTGTGGATAGATCTGGGAAGATGGCGGACCGTTTTACGAAACTCGATTTTTGAACGCTTTCTACGCAAAAATGTTTGAATCATCACACGCTAATACAACAGCAACTATATATGATTATTGCGAAAAATCTGACCGGTTGCCGTCAAACTGAGGTTGTCAAACGGTTGAAGCCGGTGTCAGGGAGTTACTGATGTCAAATTTCAGTATCGAGAAAAATAAAGAAAGGTGATAGGTGAATGTAAAATTTATATACTAGGTGTTCAAAAAAGTTTTCTAAGTTGGCCTTCCACTGATTCCTTCCTGGATAGAGTGTCTCATGCTGTCGTTCCTGTGTCATCCGGTTTTATGTTAGTCACGGTCTCGTACCAAGTCAAGTCAAGTCAATTTTTATTTAAATTCCAAGAAGCGCAATTTTTATTTAAACTCCAAGAAGCGCGAGTTATTTGCTTTATGTTTTTAGTTCAAGTCTAACACAATTATACTTAGACTTGTCAACAAATCGACTACTTTACTCTATTACGCAAAGCGAGAGATACCAAAAGAAAAAAAACCGGACTTTTGGAAAGTCCAAGTTCATAGCTTATCAAAAGGATAAACAATGCAGTTTAAATGATAGGATGAATTAAGGCTTCCACCCGAGAGAAGCCAAATTGTAAATGCATTCTTAAACTTTAACCCATGCAAACCGTAAAGCTTAAGATATTCTATCAATTCTATCATGTCCTATATATACACGCCTTAATTAGTACTGCAGTTGAGAGTTATAGAAATAGTACAAAAGCCCGCTATGCCGCGTGCACTGCTAAATAATTTCACGAAAGAAGTGACGAGAGAAAAACGAGCCACAAACAATTTTTTCCGCACTTCTTGAGTAAGCTTTAATAAAAATTCAGACGTGGTTATATAACTGAACAGAACAAGTATGCTTAATTTTCTGTTTCTTTTATGAAATAAGCTACCAGAGATTTTAAGAAGTTTGTTTGGGTCCGACTTCTGTTGTCTCCACAATCCACATTTTCAATGCCGTGTCCTTCTCTCGGGATTTCAAAGTCTGATTCAGTAGACTGAATTGAGAAAATCTTCCTCTGGATCTTATTCAATATCTTTTATTTCTGTAGCCAATTTAGCAAGCCATTTACACAGGCTATTTACGCAAGTCATGGACGCGAGGGATGTGATAAAACCACATTGTTGTATTATCTGGACGTATAATGTACGTAGATAGAACCCCACGCGCGCTCTGATTGGTCAAAAACCTGTTTATTATCAGGGTATAAAACATTGAAAAAGCGTGTTTTATTGTTTTTCGCCACATGCATTACCTCTTGTCAACATTTTTGTTAGAGATGACGAAAAACATTTTCGATAAAAAAATTTGTGATTCAGTTCTCTGCGAAGTAGCAGAAAGTTTTTCATAAAGAAGAAGCGAAAGCGGTGGAGAAGTCGCATTTTGTCGAGCTGTCGGAGCCTGGCGACCAAGACTCCACTATCGTTGATCGTGCCGAGGAAAAAGCTACCAAAAAACATAACAGAATGGGGAGTGAAACTGTTTAAAGGTAAACACAAAACAATCAACAATTAAAATTTTTCCAGCAACTATTAAAAAATTATTTACTATGATTCTCTGTATAACTAAAACAATTTAAGCAACAAGTTAGAAACTGCACCGCAACAATAAATAAAATGGTTGAACTGTAAATGCGGCTCGTGTTTTCTATATTTCCCTCGTTTTCTGAAGATTAACAGCTGAGGATTAGAGTGGCCAATCAAATTACCAGATTTGGCATGCTAGCCAATCAGATGTTTGCTGGCGTTTGCATGATAGATAGATAGGTAGAGAGTTTTATTTTAATAAATCTTTGCAGAATCCGAGCCGCCCGTAGCACTTTATTGGTATTAAAGTTGAGTCGGTTTGTCTATCCGTGTGCTTTGTTGATTCTGTTTGTGGCGTGTATAATATATATTATAAAGCAGCTGTAAGTGTTTTTTAAATTTCTCGAGTGTTCTCAAATGCCCGGAGTGTTTTATCACAGTTTAATACACGGCTAAGGCTTCCGTTTACCTGTTAATTAGAACAATACCGTACAGCCGATCAGAGGGCGCGTTATATCTGCCCTATTTATGATATTAGTTAGGGCCCCACTAGTTTCAACAATATGCTCCGCGGTCCCTGACACAAGTCTATCAGTTCACCTTCCAGCGTACGTGCCCAAACAATTTTGAAAATGGAAAATTTTTCTCCGGTTTTTAAACAAAAATCGTGCAATTGTGTATTGGAATCGTTTTCGGCCCTCCAAAACGCTAACAAGCTGACAATCGATAGCGTCTGCTATTGAGCACGCGCAGAGCTGTAGCATAACTCTGAGCTCCAGATCCTAGATTGAAATTTAAAAGATGTCATTCACGAACAGCCGGTGTTTTAAAACAATCTCCACTTTGAAAAACGTTTTCGAAACCTCGATTTTAGGAGCTCGAAACTGACGGTGTTACGTGTGGACAAAAGGTCAAAACGGAAAAATTTGGAGACATTGATTCATTTTTCAGTTTTTTCAGTTACTTTTATTGAAGTAAAATGGACGGAGTGGCAAACAAAAATTGGAAAAAGTTCGGTTAAAACACGGGCTGCAGGATACATTGGTTACGAATGTAATATAAAAGCATAGCATCAAAGAAAATTATTTAAGTCTTAATCTGATGATTGCAATTGTGTTTTTTCTTTGTCCGTGAACTTGGCTTGTTGCCGCTATCTTTTATTCGTTACAGCCGCCACTTTGATTTCAAATCTTCCAGAGGTTGGCCCCATGCCGTATACGCCGCCGCAGATGCGCGGTCAGTAACGTTTAATCATTACGCAATTATCAATGTTTAAAACTCAATTCAACTGTTGAGTTGTTGTTCAGTTGAAACTTTGATAATGGCGTAATGATTAAAAGTTACTGATCGCGCTTCTGTCGCGGCGTATACGTCATGGGGCCAACCTCTGGAAGATTTGAAACTCAAAATGCTGGCTGTAACGAGTAAAATGAAATGAAATAAATGAAAGATGGCGGTAACAAGCCAAGTTCTCGGACAAAGAAAAAACACAATCATCAGTTTAAGGGTTGAATAATTTTCTTTGATACCATGCTTTTATATCACACTCGTAACCAATGTATCTTGCAGCCCGTGTTTAAAACAATTCTTTGTTTGTGAAATATGCACATCAAGGATTTTCATGAAACCGGGCCTTATCTAAAACAGGACCAAGATTTCAATGCTGCCTTTAACATGCAGCACAGCGGCATAAATCCTATCACAGTTGGTCTGAAATCCAAGGTTTTTTTACTAATCTCACTTCCATTGTTGTTCAGCAATTCTAATGATTTTAAAATCGGTTTATGTTCGGAGAAGGCCTTCCACATAATAACAACGAGAGGCCTTCCCATTGAGACGAATGCTGTTATGGTATCAGTTACGATATGAGTTCCATAATGCACACTAGTTTAAATACGCGGAACATAACTGTCCGGGTATACTATTAATAAAGATTAATGATATCCTAACAGATTAATTGATTATCCAAAAGGTCTGACAATTTCACTAAGATTTCTATTCCAAGGATGACAGATTTAACTTTTACATAAATGTTTCGGGAGCGCAGCTACCCATCATCAGTGTGATGAAAACTTTAAATATAAACTTAGGGTCTGTTTACACGTAGAAAGATAGCCCTACTAGAAAGCTATCCCTAGTTTATTGTTTTTTGCCTTTCCGTGTATATGCAAAGTAGGGGTATCCTAGTATTAGGACTACCCTACCGGCTTGTTAGGGCTTGTACTAGTAGGGCTAGCTTTTGTTTGTTTAGTGCATGTAAACACTCGCGCTGGGGCTGCCCTCCTATAACAGAGCTATTTTGAACTGGTCCACGTGATATTCAGAGCTGCAAAAACAAAAATGGTGGCTTGCCTGTGACAATAAATACATACGTTTCCATCTGCCATGTCATTTCCAAAATTAAAACCAACGTACGGACATCAACTGGGAAAGTTTTGTTTCGTAGTAGCACGCGGAAGAAAGAAATCAGAGCCCTAAATCAGCTAAAGAAATAGTAACGATACCGATCTTATTGACAACTCTGAAAAGCGATTATAAAGTTGAACTGAGCGAGTTTTCAAACACATAAAACGTGTTGTTTATCCATTTTGAGTTTTGATTTGTTTTGTTTTTTTGCTTCACAGCTACGCCATTATCTCTCACAGCCCCAGCGCTAGCCTTCCCCATGTAAACGGACGGCTACGTTTCAACCTTTGTGCTTGATCTGGCCCTATTAGTAGAGCTAGATATACATCATGTAAACAGGGAAACCTTGCCTCACGGGTGCGAGAACACCTCACCGCGAAAAAAAACACCAGATGTTTGTAAACATCTTAATGGTCAAAGAGATGTCGAGGGACATTCGGTAATTACGTATTTCGCTTCCATTGTAATCAAGTACACCCAAATTTGTAATTTCTATTTAAGTTTGTATTTAAAGTTTGGTCATCTGTTTTGCATCATGATCATAACAGGAGCTGCACTCCCGAAACGTGTACTGGTGTAAAAGTTAAATCTGTCATCCTTGGAAAAAATTGTCAGATTAATTATAAAAATAACCAACTCGACTCGACTGCTAACAGCCTCTCAGATACGCTCGGCTTTACTAGGGCGAATGAGTGCGCATGCGCTCTCTATAGTAAACGTGAGCAAACGAAAATAAAAATGCTGCCGCCATCTTTGTTTGGTTTCTCCTCGCCATGTTGTTTAAGAATAAATTAATAATGTTTATGTTAAGCTGCCGAAGGAACTGGAACCTACCTTTGACGTCATAGTTCTCGAAAGCCTTGGGACGGGGTTTACCTCGTTCCCAGGGATTTTCCCTGGAAGGAACGACGTTGCCTTGGGAACGGGGTCTTAACATAGAAACTGTGTTGCAAGAACAGTGTAGGAAGTGCAGGATCAAATAAGATATTTCAGCCAAATTGTTAAGACACGAAACCGATAAATAAAAGGCTGAGGTACTGCGAGATAACCTGTCAGTGATCCAATATGATCAGGAGCACGGATAAAGCCAGAATTTGCATGCAATCGCAAACAGCTGTTTCGTACTGATTGCAAGGGACTCGTCAGTTTGACATACTAAGGAGAATAAATGCACCCGAAGGAATGTTGATTGTAAAAGACCTCTTTCATAATTGGCGGCCATTTTAATATTCTTTTGTTCTCATTTACGTTAGCTTCATTCTTCTCGTTTGGGGTACCATATTCTTTTGATTTTATAACTCAAGAGCGATGTTAGAGAGGCTAATTTGAACAAAAGAATATTAGATACAATTGATAAGTAAAGCTTTGCTTGAGCAAAATGCGGGTAAATACTAAAATTATCAGTCGACGTTTCGGTGTCTCCATAACAGCATTGTCAAGACAAAATCTTTAACTTTTATCTTTAACTTTATAGCATTGTGCTAATTAATTCACTTAGTTTTGTCTTGACAATGGTGTCATGGAGACGCCGAAACGTCGACTGATAATTTCAATATTAATTACGCAACATTGTTTGACCCAATATGTTGCACCGTTTGCATGGAACCATAACAAAAATGTTAACACCCGTTGCGTATAGTTTGGCGCGACACGTCCCAACATTTTTATCGTTCTGTGACCGGCGAAGAGTCGCCCAACAATAATGCGGCCGTTAACACGGAACTCATAACAATGTTGGCCTCGTTCACACGTCTACGCATGCGCATTGCCAGACTTCTTTATCAAGATGCATTGCTTCTTTGAACGATTGCCAACAATGTCGGGAGATCTTGCATTTGTTTGCACGCACCACACAACAATTGCTAACAACTTACAACATCATTGGACTAGCAATGCTAGCACTTATTGCACCCGTTTGCACGGGACTTAAAAATGGTTACCGGTTATCTTACATCCATAATTAACCAAAAAATAATTTAAATCACTTACTGGAAATTTAGAAAATCAATTGCACAATAATCTTCTCTTATGTGAATTTTCAGATTGACTCGACACTTACCGCGTCGGAGTAGGACAGCGAAGGAGAAACTGGTCTGCCATGTTTAAGGAGGATGGAATTGCATCGCTGTATTCGCAGTTTGCAAGTGCTGCAACTCATGAGATAGTACGACACAGCCTCTCGGGGGAGGAAAGCGTAAGTACTTGCCACCTAAGGGAAGGGCAGGGGATTTAGATGGTCAATTTAATAACAATGATAGCCTTTGCTTTTAGTTAATACCTAATTGCATTAGTAAAATTGATTAGAATTTTTGTTTGATTCTGCTTTGAAAATTTTAACTTATTTTACCATTATGCCTGATTGCATTTTCTCAATTTTTAATTGCATTAATTGCATTAGTTGCAAAAAACAAATTTTAATATAGATAGAACCCTACGCGGGCTCTGATTGGTTAATAATTCTAATTATGATAATAATAATAACGTTAATAATAATAATAATAATGATAACAATTATCATTATCATCATAATGTAAACCTTGCTCGTGCCTTCAGGCAAAGGGTCAAGTATTGTAGCCTTTGTGTCGTTACTGAAGCAAACAGTATTTGAAATTGACCGAGATATTTTTCGAAACGTTTGACGAGATGACGTTCTTGGATTCTTTGAAGAGAATGGTATGAAGAACAATCTACCACAGTAGATATATAGATAGATAGATAGATAGATAGATAGATAGATAGATAGGATAGAAATATAGTTAATAGAAATATAGATAGAAACCTACGTGCGCTCTGATTGGTCAAAAACCCATGTTTTAATCATTATAATTATAATTATCATGATGATGATGATGATGATGATGATGATGATGATGATGATGATGATGATGATGATGATGATGATGATGGTGGTGGTGGTGGTGGCGGTGATGACGATGATGATGATGTTCAAAAATAATTTCATATATTCAATTGTAATATCTCATGACACAAGTATAGAGCCTTTGAATCCACGTGAAATTGCTTTTAAAAATAGAGACTGTGTGCGGCGAGTACACGAAGCTCAAGGATATTGCCATACGAAAGCGCAAAGCTGAAATTGTTTTGATGTATAACAGTTTACAAACTAACGCAGCAAGCTGTTTATTTATGTTAAACTGCCGGGTTAAACTTTTAAGCAAACTAAAGTAAAACATAACTGTTTTGTTTTGAACAGCCCGAAGGTACGAATGGAAAAGAAAGCCAGCTGCGAGTTTCGTGCAAGAATAGACGATAGAGACCTTAAATGTGACAACGAGCCACCGAGAAGATTTCAGGGATGTCGTGTACTGGCTGCTCATGCCTTAATAGTCATTCTGGTTTGTCAGGGAGGCCTCCGAGCCGCTTAAGTTTCTCGTTTTCGAAGGTTTTTCTAAACCGAAGAGTTTTATTTCCATTTGAATTGCAAAGAGTGCCTTTTTCTAGTGAACAAGACAACGAATAAATTGTCGTAAGTAAAAACTTGTTTTCAACAAGAGCTGAGGACAAAGCAGTTCTCCTTGGCCAGTATCCATGTTCATACCAGATGTTGAGATCATTTGATTTGTGTGCGTGTATCTATAAGTGTAACAAATTTTCGTTCTAAAATTTTACAAGAAGTGCATAAACATAGTTATTATATGACCTTGCAATTTCCTGAGTTCTGATTGGTTCACGCGCGGTCTACCAAAATGTGTATCCGGCCCACGGGCCGTATACATGCATATTCGAATCGGTTTCTCGGATGTTGATTTTCAGAAATTTTTTAAAACTCGCTGCGCTCGGTCCGTACTGTCAAAACCTCGGTATGATATTTTTCCATACAGACCTCGCGCTCGGTTAATAATCTCTTAATATTTAAAAGCGTTTTAGTTTACATTATAACAATGGCATCCATATAATATAAATTTTTCGTTGCTTTTGCCGCAATTGTCACCATAGAGACTATTTAGCTAACTCCGCAGACAAAGATTTGCATTAAAGAAACTTTTTGTGTTGAAGCACAACAAATCAGTTCGACTGACATAATTTAGGCATTTATTTTTCGTTATTCCAAACTCTCTTTATACAAATAATTCAGCCTATTCAAAAAAGAAGAAAAATTGTCACAATCTCGCTTACTGGCTTGTGAGTGGAATCACAGTACAAAGATTTTATTGTTTTATTACCGATTCCAATTTTCCAGTTTTTGACATTTTGCGCTAGACACTAAACTGTTTTGGGGTCTGTCCTTGGTCGCAGGGTGCAATTATCCTTAAATAATATTGTAAACTGTATGATGCAGTCCTGTCCTCAAGTCCCCCAGCATTATTGTAAAACCCTAGTAATTCAGCTACTAGCAGCGATATGGGTTAGAAGTCGACCAACCGACGTTTACGTTTACGTTTCAGTAAAAAATACAATGAAAGAAATCAGAATCAGAAAATTTTTGCTTATACAATATTAAAATAAAAAAACTAAGTCAAATTTCAATTTTATAATATTTACTTACGAAAAAGAAAACTGGGAACTACATAATATATCTACCTATAGGCTATACAACACTGAATATGTAGTAATGTCTATAATTATATATATATATATATATATATATATATACACTCGTTTACAAAAATTCTGCTCTTTCAATATATATGTATATATAT
>JAOCNB020511927.1:0-14602 GCA_026546465.2 Palythoa caribaeorum
GTGGCGCAAGGCGTTTCATTTTCCAATACCTTGTTTTATTTTGTTTTTTCTTCAATAAAAACCGCTCACAGAAATAAAAACAACATTGAAGTTGCCAAAAATTTAAGACTCTTATAAAAAAAAGCGTGTATACACGTTGTGCATTGAAGTTACGATAACCACCAACAAAATTACTTTAGAACAGTTACAAATGCACAATAAAACAAAGCTATTTTTTTAAATTACATATACATAGAGAGGCAAAATTACATTATAATGTTCCTACTAAATGAAGAGACATTGATGCGGACTCGACTGGAGTTAAGCAAAAGTCGATATTGGTTTTCTGTTGCCTTAAAGGAAAGAAAAACAAAGAAAAAAAGCAAGAAAGCGTATTTGGTAACTGAAAGAACAATTTTAACCAAACTATAGAGGTCTAGAATGAAGTAATTAAACTGGCAATCAATTTAGCATTTTGCACAACCGATTCTAGTTGTTTCACACATTTCAGTAGTGTGTCAGTGGATTTGACTGAACATTTGTTAACCGCAGCGATAGCTATAACGGCCATGCTGTGTTAATTTCAAACACTGCCACATTTATAGTCACAATAATCTCAATAACGATCAACGTACCAAAAGGAAAAGAATTGAGTGCTGTCGTGCGAATGAAACTGCTTGAAAATACAGCACGTGATTTGCATCAAACATAATTTAATGCAGTTTAGTTTCTTTGCCAAATATATTTATATATCCTAACAACATTCCTCGCCTTTAAAGAATGTTGTTTAGTTTTTCAAAACTACTGAGAACCACAAGACAGGCAAGTGTATCCTTTTGATTCTTTTGTCCAAATGACACGCGCTGGTGTTATTGTTAGTTTCAACTTGTTAACCACTGGCAAAGACTTCTTTGTGCGAATTCAAACAATCGAATTCTCTAAAAAATGATATATTTTATTTTAATGAGAGAAAACCCTCTAACGTCTAAACGAAAATTAATCTAATGAATAGCAATTTTCTTTCAAGAATCGTTCTAGTAATCTTTGTTAATTGCTTACGAGGGATTAGTCGCCATAACGCAAAGTGAGTCTTCAAAAACACTCGCCATTTAAATTTGATTTTATTGAATTCTAATTACAACACTACAATGCGTCTCTCAAAGACAATAAACTCATTAAAATGCTTGGTTTAAGGTTGCAGCAATGAAAACAATATTATCGACAACTGTTGGAGTAATTCTCTGTCAAACAAAATTTGAAGTATGATTGTGGAAAGACTACGTTAAAATTCATCCTCGACTAACAGATCATTAATTTCTTTTCCAATATCAAAAAGAATTCTGTCACAAAGTCTCCATGCATACACCCGCATTAGTGATTCAGTAACATAGAACCGGAGCATTAATTAGCTGTTACAACAAAGTTACCTCATTGGCTATTATTTCTGACTTTTTCTTGTATTAAACTCTAGACGTGCTTTAAAGTTTCTGACATTATCGCGCAGCTTTGACAACGAGGCATGAATAAATAAATTTATACACAGAGCTGATCATAGTGTTAAAAATATTCAACACAAACATAATTATGTCGCCACATTTTTTGATTGCAGCTATCGAAGGGTAAAATATTTGTAACCTATTCGTGACTCAGTGTTATATTAAAGACCAAATATTTTAAAGGTTTTAAATATATCAGCTCATATAGGCAACAGGAAAGATTTCTCGACAGTTTTTATTTCGAGCAAGCAACATTACCGCCAGTTGAGATATTACTTAGCCACCAAGCCTTGCATTTATAATCAATAATGGCAGAGTGACACATTTTTCACAGGTCTTAAAACAGGTGCAGATGAAATGAAAAGCAATTTACACTACAAATAACCTTCGTATTAAGCCACGAGTTAAATTATAAAGACAGTATTCGAATATATTAACATACTATACAAAGTTTTAACTCGTTATGTTCAGCTTTCCCCGGATCGTTGTTCAAACCACAAAAGAAAGCACCGAACTTCTTTATAAATGCAATTTTACCTTTAAAAGGTTTCATAAACGATACGGAAATCACTTGATTAAATGATGACAAAAAGATGAATTTAAGCTGTTTCATCCCAACAAAAATAATCCAAATTAAAAGGCATTTTATTTGTGAAGAAGAACTATCTGCCTTTTAATATTTTTCGTTTGTCTGTGACAGTCCAAAGTAGCTTTTTAATTTACGTGGGGCGAATGAACGTAAAATTAACATCTACAAATCTGAGCAGCCTGAATAAGTAGTGAAAGTTTTCACGTAAAGTTTGTCTAAACACGAGATAATGAATTTAACCACGAAACAAAATAAAGGTCTTTCTGTTTATAAAAAGCGGCTAAAAGAGCATTTGTGGTCTGCCTGGTACAACATTCTAAGGCTGACGTATATTTTTAAACTAATAATAAAGCAGTCAATGCGGTTTACGGTCACAAACGAACAAGTACCAGTTTTAACAACAACTAAACTCCAATATCTCAACTCATATATTACGAGCTTGACATTTTGTTCTGGCAAGATCACAACATCCGACAATTCTCTTCGAAACCCTAATAATTCTAATATAACGAACTTGAAATTTGAGTGTTTATGAACGAAAACGGAAGTTGCAAAAATAAGGGGCAAAGAAAGTACTTCTAATAATAATTGTTGAGAACAAAGTTTTCGTAAAACGGTATTTTTTTAAAAAAAGTCTCCCTTTTCAACTGAGAATGTCTCTCGAACTGTAGTTTTAATACAACCACCAGCAAAGACAAGAAAGTGCTACAACGATTCTTTCTGATTTGCGGAGTTTTGAATGGCAATGAGTTTACAAACAGCTGTCCTTTCTATACGAACCAATTCTATGATGCCAAACACGTGCCAACCAGAAAAGAAGTCATTTTGACTTAAAAAAGATTAAAAATCCCGACATTTTCACTCTTACTTTGTGTGTAGATTTAAATGTGAGGCTAAGTTTATACTTTGAATTGCATCAACAGACCAAAATTGCAATTTATGCCTCATAAAAGCCTTAAAAACACCCCTTAATAACAAAAAACAAAACGCTTGCAGCTGTACAACTGCAAACTCAGTTCTCTCGCGTAGAAGAGCGGATCTTATGAAAGTTTAATTTCCTACCACTGTTGAACCTTTTTGATCCACTCTCATTGAAGCTTTTTAATTGGAGTTTTTAAAAAACAGAAGTGTTTTTCAAAGGTTTCGTGGCGATTTTGGGCTTTCAGTCTTAGATTTAAAACTGGGAACTAGGAGACGAGACAAATTCTCAAATGGTATGCAAAAAAAGAACACACACACGCGATAGTTGATATTCACTTTTACGGACTTATCTTAACAAAGAATAATAAACAAAAAAGTGACTTTCTTTCAGCCGTTTGATTTTTCCTTTGTTTTTCAGTGCTTTCACTTTAGATCGTGATTAAAAGATTTCTTGTTTTTCAACTTCAAACTAATAAACGTATATCAAATCTACTCCTAAAAGTAAGAAATAGTGTACACTAGAAAATATCTTAGTCTCACTTCATTAACCGTCTTGTTGGGGTTCCATGCTACATGGCTCGCGCGTTGATTGGCTGCGCTGAGGAGTCTTTTAATTGTTAACCGCAAAATCCAGCGTTCTGATTGGATGCTAGCGGTTGCGTTTATGGCTCATTGTATTCCCGCCTGTTACTTGCACCTGTATATATTGTGTAATTGTTTGAATTGAATAATATTGGTAATTTATAGTTAGCGCCAGAAACGACCTCCACTCATTCGCTTCTCTGAATCAGTCGAAGTCGCATCTTTTAACTGAAAACGATATCGCAAAAGCTAAATTCGAGAAAAAAAAAACGGGTAAGTGTACGCAACATACATGTTTCTCAAGCACGTTTAGTTACTTCAGCCGACGAAATTGTGAGTGAACCTGTGTCTTGCTTGTTACCGGTAAATTCTATTTCCTGTCGAAACAATTTTACTGAATGTATGCTCTCTCTTGCAGATTCGTGATGTCCAACTCAACAACTGCGAATAGCGCAAATTCTGAGGATGTACACACCAGGCTGTTGAGAAAATGCGCTAAAGATTATCACAGGAAAGTGAAGAAGTTGGAATACGCGCGTCTTCGATCACTCGTTCCAGCTATCGCAACACAACCGCGTGTCTCCAAGGCAAGTAAAGTTCACCAGCAAGAATTTTTTATTTTCTTTGACTTACCAGTCTGTAATTCGTCTTTTTTTTCTTTCATATAGATTCAGGTTATCGAGGAGGCAATAAAATATATTGCACATTTACAGAACGAGCTGGCTTTACGGATTGAAACAGACCAAAGTCAGGGTAAGTCTGTGTCCGCCGAAGTTTTCTGTTCCGGAAGCTACTGGGGCGAGTTTTTGATACAGTTTTAAATGTTCTACTGTACTTCAAAGGTAATACAATCGAGACAGAAGAAAACACGAGACAACAGCGCGAAGGGAGAAAACTGGTGTGGCAAAAACGCCAGCGCTTAGCATCATATATGATTAAAACCCAACGACATACAGTTCCAACGCGGAGCCGATTTTCAAGTAAGTTTACCTGGAAAAATCTCTGTTTTTCTTTCTTGTTTTTACAACGGGAATTCTTTTATTTTATTCTCCGAGAATTGGGCGCTTTGCTAAATAAGTAGGCGGCTAGAAAATCATGTTTTGGGCTCGAAATCGATGCAGTATTTAGCTTTTCTACCGTAAAGCTAAGCTTTGATGCAGCTGCAGAATTAAAAACAACATATGTTTCTTTCACGGTTTCCACCACCTGGCCTTATATTATAGCCTTGTCAACCAAACACACCTCTCCCAATACTATCTTGATTAATTTTCCTTTCGAGACTCAAAAATTAAACGAAAAAATAAAGTTAGTCCCCATCAACCTTAATTGAGCGCCTTTCGTTATCACGGCACAAGTGCCATGCAAAAGGTTTTTTCTTTGCAACGTTTTGCGGTCACTAAGCGACAGTTTGTACCTCCATAGTATTTGAAGCCTCTGGTATCACAAATAAATATTCCTCCCGGACTTCGAGTTGAGAGATTTCAACTTTTTAAAAATAATACACTCGAGCGTTGTAAAACTTCATTCTGCAATTTTACACAAAAAACTACTGCATTTATAGTTTAAACAAGATCGAGTTTTTCAAAACACTTTGCAGTTTACATGGAACTCGAGAAACTATGAAACAAGGCTCTGTGAATTATAATAAAATTATATGAGAATTATGCAGTAAATATGACTGACAACATCGCCCAAGGCTTAAATAAAACAAAAAGTTTTAATTCTAATAGCATGACACCTTTTTCGCCAATTGCAATAAACAGTTCAGAATATTCGAGTAATGTTTTTTTTCGCTTTAGCCTTTTAAAGTTGTTTCTCATATTTCTTTTCTAGGTCCAAGGCCGAAGTCCACCAACCAAGGGTAAAAAAATCACAGCGGTAACACACGGAGTGAAGACAGTATTAAAAAAATACGAATGCTGCAGAAATAAACCAAGAAGAAAAAAGACTAACTATATTCCAATGAGATGAGCCACAAAATATTACGGCTGGCAAACAAAAATCCTATGGTATTTCTTGATTATATAGGAAAGTTTTTGCATCAACTACTTTCATTGACATTGACATTGTTTATAAACTTTCCAATTCAATTCCTATTAGAAAAATCGCTGCGCTGCTTGATACTAAGATAGACAGTTCAGAATGAATGCTGAACTGATAAAAGGATCCGGTTGTGTGGTGAATATTCTCATCACCGCTGCTCTCAACGTGGACTAACGCTGTCCGTAAACAGCTCTAAATAGTCCCATTTTATCTAAAATATGCCTGAATTACGCGTTGGTTTTAGCATTACTGTCAGGAAGAATGACTCGAATTGACAGTTATTTTTCAACAGTATTATAAAGCTCTATACATCCACAGGAATTGAAATCAAACAATCAATCGGCCGGTGGAAACTCCACTTGTATTACATCGAGAAAAAGAACTACGGGTTGCACACCGGCTTTGTTGATATTCTCTGCAATGTGGCGGGAGGAAACTACAAAATATAATCAGATAATTGAAAGGAGCTTAAAATAATTAAATGTTTTTCCATGCCATATTTTATAGCACATTAATCAGAGAAATGCCAGTTGAAAAACCGATGTTGTTTTCTCCTATCGATATCGTTTTGTAATAGAAACACAAAAATTTTCCATTAAGGAAAGAGCCTTTATGCTTCTATAAAATTCCTGCCTTATTCCAGTTTATTTGAAAGAAACGTTGTACTCGAACGATTCTTGCAACATCAATTTAAGTTTACCTGAAATTTCTTAAAATCGTAAATGTGATATAAATATAGAAATAAAAGTCATTTACAATACCGCTTGACAGCGAAACAGAGTTTTTAGTTCCTGTAATCATTCATTTGCGAATTATCTCAGGTTTCCAATCTAATCGCTTGATGGCTGTTAACCTTTCGGTTGGCTGTTTCAAAGGCCAAGCGGAAGGACGGCCTTCTCTTAGCTGTAAAAGCTAGATTGCTAATCAAATTTTAATGAGTAGTGACAGAAATCATATTCATGGTGTTGGGATATAATTAAATTGGAAAATATTATGCACGCGGGTCGTAAACCTTGCTTGTTTCTAAAAGTAGCTGATTCTATCAATCTTGTTTAACGTTTTTTTAAATTTTAGTTGTTTTGTCTTCTCGTTTTGTTAACTGTTTTTGAACTACATATACCGACAAACTTGTCATCTGTATGCTCGATGTATTGGCCATTCTCCTTCTTTCAAATCCCGGTAACTATTTCCAATCAGGGCCAGATTGTTTAAAGACTTGTTAAGTTTAACCCTTTATTAAGTCAAAGTTTAAGCAGCAATTTCTTCATCACGGAAAAATTTAAGGTTCTCGTAGAATATTGTTCATGATTTTCCGAGGAAAAAAAATCAAATTCCAACATTAGCGTTCAAATCAGAACATGGAATGGAAAAAAGAACATGGATTAAAAATTTAACCTTGGGTTAGTGTTATTCGGTTTTGAGAAGCTGGGTGCAACGCTGTGTCACAGACACTCTACTCAACTGCAATGCTGGCTGGACTATAGAAAGTCTTAAACCCAGGGAATAGAGCCTAGGAGATCTGGGAATATGCTTATTTTGAAATTCTTAAAACGTATTTAAAAGCACTTGAAAACAAAATTAGAAAGTCGAAAACTAAAAAACAGTTTGATGGTCTCAGACAGTTAATAATGTTTAATCGTTCGGCGTGAGGTTGGTTTTTACAGACGGACGAAAACCAGAGAACCCAGACGTAAAAAAATTTGGAGCTAGATTGAGAACGAAAAATCCAGCCCACGTGCGTAGCAAGGAATGTCCGGTCGTAGAGGCTGAAGGCGCGATTGATGACGTCAGCCGAAGTGGACGCGCGGGAAATGGGTGAGCAAAAAAATTGGAGTGACACTCCGTTTTTTTGCTCATCCATTTCCAGCGCGTCCAAATTTTCGTTAAGCGCTTGCTACGCAGGCTCGTCTAGAAGTGAAAGGTGCCAGCGATGATCTTAACCCACGCGCAAAGCCCAGGAATGCCAGATCACCAGTCGTAGAGGTATGGGGCGTGAGAAATGACCGCTATGCCAGCCTGACACCCTACATCCCATATTTAGCTCCTTCATGAATATCTCTCTCAGTTACACGAATTTAACATATCAAGAAGACATAAAAAAGTTTCAGCTTAGAACAGCTATTTTAAATAGTTTTATTTTCAAGTATTGATATCAGCTCGTTTTAAAAATACAATGAAAGTACCGAATGTTATTACAAGGCAACAAATAACTATATTTTCCTCTACTTTTTACCGTACTCGGTCAACTGCGCTGAACATCCGGCCAAGAACAGCTCTCGGGACTGTTATTCTAAAAGGCTCACTCCGTGCTGAAACGTCTCCTTTTCGAGGACTGTTGTTACTAAGTAGTTGTGTTGTTGAAAATTCAGATTCGTGTGTTTCTAGCAACACCCTGAAGTATCATAATAAAATAAATAGTAGCAACATTCACAAAAATAGAGTCACGTGACTTGTCTGCTGGAGCTTACTTGAACCGCTGTACAATAACAGCGTTGAGCAGATTCGCATCTGCTAAAGTCTGTTTTTCATCTGTCAGTTCCTTGTTTGGGAAAGTTGTCAGTAGAGAAAAGTTTGCCCCAGCCATTTCTCGTCTTGCACTGATTACAAACAAGTAGAAGTGTTAAGGAAAAGAAGTTGGATAATACCGAAATGATATGTTAAATGGCTATAGGTAAACAGTTGGATGTTGAAAAACGAGCCATTCACTTCATACGAATGAAGAGACTTAAAAGGTTCCTCATCTGTACAGTAGTGTTAGTCTTAAATTAGACTCATTACCCTGTATCAACATCAGGACTTGAAATTCGATTATTTTGTTCATAGAGCTTACCCCAAACAATTTATTTTCATCATTTCTAACAGTTGGAATAGACCATTTCGCAGTTCCTGAAAGGTTGACCTCGTACAGTCAGAGAAGTGGAAATAATAGACATGCTAAGTTTCTTTCTCATGATAATTATCTCCACTTCTCTAACTGTTCCAGGTCAACCTTCGCCTCGGTTTCATGTAGAGGCTTGGTTACCTTTCAGGAACTGTGAAATGGTCTATTCCCGCGGGCCGCCATCTTGATATGTGACACTTTCGCTTGTAGTGCCAGTCTCCACTCTCGATAAATTCAGTAGCAATGAACGAGTGGGGGTCTGGCACTGCAACTTAAACACGTTAAAGTACAAGACGACGGTGAGCGAAGTTTGACTCACGAACTTAAGAGTACCGGTAATAACCAAACGTTCGTTCACTCTTTAAAGAAGAATTTTCTTTAGATTGTGTCCATATCGGCTGTTAAAATTTGACAATTCCTTTTTATATAGCCCGAGATACGCTCCACAAAATTTAATCTTTCGCTACTCGACCTACCCTTGTCCTTAGACTGGGCGTTTTTATTCCTTTAGTCAAATTCAAATAAATTTTCTGTAGCACTAAAAGCAAAGCTTCCACAAATCGCGAGATTATAGCATACTGCAAAAATAACACCGCCAAATTTTTCTTTAACGTAAAATCAATTTAACGAAAACAAAGACATCTACTCTAACTTTACAAATAATAAGTTAAGATGACAAATAAACTAAGTGGTGATGTCAAAAGGATACGCACAGATAAAGTTCCTAATATCGCCGATAGTGTGAGTGTGGTTAAACTTTGATACCATTCTGAAATGGAAACGAAATTGTAGTTTAGTAAGTCTTACTCCACTGAAACATGTCAAATCCTTAATAGTTCTTCTAACGAAATCAGTTGTCTTCAAAAACACGAGTTAACCGCTGGTTGTGGAATTTATTGAAATATGGCATTGACCCTGCAAGAATACAAAAGGCTTTGAGATGTAAATGATGGCAACAAACTATAACAAAGCATCACTATTACTGTGAAACAACAAGAAAGAAGGGGCAACAACAACAATCCTTTATTCGTGCCTTTGGGTACTATTTTAAATTTACATTTTTGTGCATATATACAATGACTGAAATAAAACCTTCTGAATGAGACGTGAATAATCGGGTGGGTAACACAAATTTTTGGCACGGGCCCCCTAGAACGGCAGAGCCAATCGGGCTAGGGTGCAATCGTAATCTTGGTAGTTAGCCGAGTTTCATCAACATTCATCCTCAGTAAAATTCAATAACTAAATACAAATGACACTTACAGGCGTAAAGAATGTCAATAAATTGTATACGCTAAATATAATGAAAGACTTGTAAGAAAGGATGTAAAAAGTAACTTGAACTCAACATGCACTTTACAAACAATTCAATAGCTTCATTATAGAGTATAACTTGAAATCCTTAAAACTATGTTTGTTCGGGGAAATTTACATAACCCGTGATGATGACTTTGTGGAAAAAAGGTCACACAAATATTCAACACTACGTTGAGCTAGGGTATGAACCCTTGTGGTTAGAAGCAGAGATCTTACCACTGCGCCAACCACGCCGCTGTACATATTAGTCAGTTTTGGAAAACTTGGGTTTTTTTTTGTTCCAGTATGAGACGTGAAGGTACGGCTTCAGTTACAAACCTCTCGAGTTTGTTTTACCTTTCGCCAAACTCAAACTGGATTACTGAAGGACCCTGCTGCTCGATCCGTCTTATAAATTATGGATCTAGTTTTTTTTCTCTTGAATGGAAAAAGCTTGACCGTAACATCGATACATCAAATTGACCCAATTAAAATAAGATTCTTACCAACAAAAACAGTTTTTTTGAGACTCTTTGGTACACTATAATTTGAAATAAATTCTCTAATATTTCTATTTAACAAATAGATTCCATGTTTGCGTGCGTCGGCTATCGCCTCGTGTGCCACTTTTTTGTTCTTACCGCAGTTTGACGTCATCTGTTATCTATAACTGAACAGACACACAAAAACATGGAATCTATTTGTTTTATATAAAAAAAAATTAAAAAAATTTATAATGATGACGTCAAGCGTGCGTCTGTCCTCTAATAGATCACAAGCGAGAACCAATCAAAATGGGAGAATCGCTTGGGTTATTATATAAAGTACAATAGGCACCAGCTATTTGGAAATAGTAAAAACTCAGTAATCAAGCCAACACGTTAGGCTGTTAAAAGCTTACCTCGTTCCATCTCCGAGCCGAATTTGAATACTCGTAGTTGGCTGAGATGGGTCAACTTTGAACCCTGACCCTGTACCAGACATACTACTGGATGTTGGTAAAGCTGAATCAACTTGCGGCTTGTTGTCAGAAACATGGACAGCTGGTGTGGGGCTGAGAATAAGATAAGCATATTTAAAGGGTAAAACAAATGAAAACAGAAAGTAAAAGACAAAGATCAAAAGTTTAGGAAAATCACAGATTACAGCCAAACAGGCTATTAGTACCATAAAAATGTACATGTTCTTCATAATTAAAATCATTATGATAACAAAAAAGATAATAATCATGATGATGACACGAACATGATAATGATATTGGCGATAATGATGATTAGTGACCAATGACTATCGAGATTGTGATGTTGATGATGTTGATGATGATGATGATGATGTTGACGAAGATGATGATGATGCAAGGCTTAAAAAAAGCCCTGTTCCTTATGCCGTACCACCAAAATGTGTCTTGGGACAAATAAATCATTCACCTTGTTTGTCCTGGGGACAGCCAGTTTTCTTTCGTTTGGCACAATTGGAAATGAAATTTATAAGCACGAACCTCAATCACGATATGCAAAAACCAATAAAAGTAAAAAAAAATAAACTTTTTCAATCTGGATAGAATTGGGAAGAGTTCATGAGAGCCAAGTGTTGTCACTAGAACGCAGTCTTAAACCCAGCTGGTCATGGAACAAAAAAAGAGCTTCGCACTTACGGTAAAGAAAAAATTTCTATCATCCTTAGCTGTCGAAATGATCTTCTTCAAAGGATCTTCTATAACAATCTCTTGAATCCCTAATTTTTTTCAAGTTTGTGTACATTACCTTGAAGACTACGCCACAATTTAATCAAGTCCATATTAATAATAATACTCTTCAGGTACTCAATAACTAGTATGAAAACAATTCGCCAGAGTGATTTAGCAGTACCTTCCAAGCTTCCTTCCTTCTCCTGAGAAAGCTTTTACAACCGGTTTTGGTTTCACATACTCCTCATCTCTGTGGTCCTCCATGTCGACATGTACCTCTCCACCCCTGGAATGTCTTTGCAGCTCTCTTGGAATTTCCCTTTCAATTAATAAAATTTGTAGCAAGCACTAAACCACTTATCTTAAGGGAAATTTATAAGCACCCATCCTCCAGGATACTATGCAATCACATACACAAAAACAAATATGGTGACAATATAAAGCAACTCATAAGCCATGTCAGCTAATGTTGGATAATCCAAAATCTGGAATCCAATTTATTTTTTCTCCTGGTATCCAGAATATCAGGATATATAGGTATTTAGGAATCTGGAGTCTTGACATTGGATTCCGGATTCAAAATTGCCAAAATTTCTTTGATTTGCAAGTGGAATCTGAAATCTAGTCGAGGGAATCTGAAATTCAGTCAAGAGGATCTGGAATCTAGTCAAACGAATCTGGAATCAAATCAAGGAAATCTTAAACCCAGTCCAGGGAATCTGGATAAGTGAGGTCTTCAGAAACTTGACCCATCTCGGATTACCAGTACAATACTTGATGCAATCCATGCCAGAATTGCATGCAAATATTATGTTCATGGTAGGGGAAGTATGACACTATTTGTCTTGGTTTGATACATTTTGACAGAAACAAAAACAAACTGTATATGATGCTTACCCACGTCTAACAGAGTTAAGGAACTCCTCATTTGCTGGATCTTCAAAACTTCTTAGAGGTCCATCATCAATGGAGAATCCATTGGACCAAAACTTTAGTTTAACGTTAACCTGAATCACAGAATTAAGTGAAAATATGTAATGAGTGCTATAAAGTTAGTTCTGTCAGTTAAAATATAATTCTACTGATAAGAGTATTTCCTTACTTCAGTCTTGATAAAAAACAAGTTGGTCTACACCAAAGTTGCCTAAACAGCAGTTACAAGATCAATATCAGTACTGAAGTTATAAGCTAAATCCATTTACAAGCCTAAGTGACCCAACGGTGCTGGTGCTTATCCCCAGTTCCTGTAGTGTCAGGAAGATGAGAGTCACCTATTGTGGATGGAACACTAAATTCTGTTGTAGGTTAGCCTCCTGCAGAAGCTAAGAAAAAGGTCACACAAATGTTTAAGGCAGGACAAGGTTCTGAGCCTGGGACTTTGTAGGCAGAGATCTTACCACTGTGCACACCAACAACTGCACCAACCACTCCGCCATTGCTAAAGTCATACTACATGAAAAAAATGCACCTTATCATATTACAGTGGTTTGGAATTGGTGGGACTGTTGGAAAAAAGAACCTGATTTTATCTTCTTATAACAGACAGTTTCATTGAACGCCAGACTTCCTTGCTTCATGTGACAAAGAAGCTACGTATATACAGTAATTCTACGTGGCTTTATTGAAAAATTGGCCAATTGTTCTATCTACTAACTGGCTCCATGCTAGCATTTCTTGGTTCCCTCTGTACTTGGACTGGTAGAGATGTCCCACCTTCAGTATCACCAAGTCTGTAACCTGCAATTAGAAAGCAGATTACAGCACTGAAATTACCCAACTGAACTTGAAACATTATTTGAATTCTTTAGCAAATGAAACAAGCAGTTGTGCCACAGTTGGTAAGTGTCCAGCACTTTGTGAATGAGATCCCCAGTTCAAAACATCTTTTTTCAAAATTCCTTTGATCCAATTGGTTTAACTACTTTAATAATTTTTAAACAGAACTCTGAAAGAGGGACTTGGTAAGAGGCAAGCTCTAAATGTTCATTAATACTAGTTCTATGATGAGCTGACAAACTAAACATAAAGATACCTTTACCATATTAAGAATAATTTGTCAATGAACTATTATTGTATCTTTAAAGCAGGATTTTGCATTCCACTATTAAAAATGATGCTGTGGATTCTAGCAAGTTAAATTACGGATTCTGAACCTAAGAATCCAATTTCCAAATAAAAAATATTGGATTCTGAATTCTAAATTTCCTTCGATGAGATAAGTGAAAGTAAAATGGTATTAATGGCATTGTGAATGATTTTCTGGCAATATTGTTGACTTAAAGTTAATAATGCATAACAAGTACCTGCTCCAACAAATGCTGGTGCTCTCTGTTTTTGTGATTCAGAAGATGACTGAACCTCCTCAGCTCCATGTCTACAGCACCAGAAAACAATGTAAACATTTGAGACGATACTTGTTAAAGTGGATGCCTCCTAAGTCTACAGGCAGTTGCAATTTTAGCTAGTAGAGTACACCACCCTTGTTGATGAGGAAGAGGTTGAAACTGACGGTTATACTAGTGGAGGCTAAGACCTCCTAAAAGATTGAACCATGCTGGTCAGGTTGAGTAAACAAGGCCAGGTCAAGTATAGACCCTGCTCCTCAAACATTAACATAAAAATTGTTATGGAAACAAGAAAACTGGGAATGAAAATGTGGATTGAGAAAGATCAGCATTACTGGAAAGGTGGCCTGCTACATTGCCAGTGTGGTGGTCCCTGATGGTGTAGTTGTTAGCACTCCTGACTAGAATACAGGGAGATGTGGGTTCGATTCCCGCTCAGGGAATATACCAATTTTTTCTGACAGCTGTTTATTCTTTGTTTCATACTACTGACCAACATTATATACATTAATATATGTTTGTATATAGGCTTGGGCCGAGCTGAACTGTTGTTTCATATCCTCAATTTGGTATTATTCAGTTGATCTGAGCCTTATACGAGGTGAAACACACTAACAGTAATATTAGGCCACACTTGCATATCAGAAAAATTGGGCCTGAGAATCCTCACGCATTAACCAACTCAACTAATCTTGAAACTGCTACGTTGCCAGCGTGGTGGTCCCTGATTGTGTAGTGGTTAGCACTCCTGACTAGAATACAGGGAGACGTGGGTTCGATTCC
>JAOCNB020514617.1:0-14574 GCA_026546465.2 Palythoa caribaeorum
CACTGACATTAGCATTGACACTGATAGTGGCACTGACAATGGCACTGACACTGGCACTGGCACTAACAATATCAATAACAATAACAATAACAATAACAATAACAATAACAATAACAATAACAATAACAATAACAATAACAACACTACAATACAATAACAATAATAATAACACAGCTTTATTATTTTATTTAGGCTAAATAGAATTACATTAAATTTACAATGATTTTAGAATTTACAATTTAACAATTAGAATTCTTAAAATAAAAACATAGAGACCATGCTTTATATGATTTATTTCTTAACAGTCTTGCTCCACCCTGTATGAAGGAGTTCATGTTCCTGTTCGTTCATGAGACGGGAACTCGCGCCCGTTGAGTCCTCTGGTAATACGATTGGGGTCTTGTATTTAGGAATTTACGGCAAGGCTAGAGACCCTCTGAATCTAAAATTTCTTTAAAAGTTTTGTGCTGTGCACGACTGTCCTTCCTTACATCCAGGGGCTTCACAGTCTCTCTGGCTAGACCTAACATGTCTAAAGAGCGATTTTGAATGCGCTGTAAATCCTCAGCCAGATAGTTTAGAATGCCACCCCAGATGGGTGATGTATATTCAAGGGTGGACGAATTTTTGTTATATACATAGTCAGTCCAACTCCGGTGGGTAAGTTGGCTTTGCGACACGCACGCAGGAAGTAAGCCGCTTGCTTGCCTTAGTTACAATTGTCATAGTTTTTTTGTTGGTCAACTTTTGTCCATTGTGTCTAACTTAAATATAAAGTTTAATTGTTAAATTACTGAAGTTTACCTTTTCTCTTGTAGTTCATATATTAATAGGTGTGATCGTATTGTTAGTCGTCGTGTTGTTTTCAATTGTCTTGGCCATGAAGTCATCGTTGTTTAAGAGAAAGGCTCCAGCGCAGTGTTTCATTCAATCTCAACACGAACCTAGTCATGTGGAAAACAATCCATCCCAACCAAAGAGTGAGACTCTACAAACGCGCATTTCTTCTTTATCAGATGAAACTTCTGGAATTGAACCTTGTAACTTTCATTTGCCCAGTGCGACTTCCAGTGAAAACCAGGAAAATTTCTTTTATCCTTGCTACAGCTCAAACTTGAATTTAGACCGCAATGAATTGTGGGCAAACAAGACCTTCGTCCCAGAAATGGAAAATCTGTCTTTAGATAATGCTGAAACCTTATCAGCATTGTCATTCGTTGATAATGATACAACTACAGGATACTGTTCTATATCAAATGCATCTTTCAATGCAAAACCTTTTACAAGAGGCCGCAGATCTATACATAGTCAGAAATCGTTTGGACCCTCAGAAACGTTCAATCCTGACAGAGACTTACCATCGTCGGCAGATCCGAGGTACTGCGATTATGGTTGGGTAGATTACGAAGGCGGTAGTCTCGCTATTAAGAATACTGGCGTCGGTCTACATATTCCAAAATATGCCATCCCACGTGGCAAACGTGAAATTATCTATATAGCTCTACAGAAAGCTGGAGAAGATAATCCGCCCCTAGAAGACAAAGATGCGTTGCTCAGTCCTATTGTAATCTGTGGGCCCGATGGAATGCAGTTTCAAAAGCAAGTGTTTCTGACAATGCCGCACTGTGCCGGTGTGACAGAGGAGAGCAGTTGGAACATGGAAGGTAAAAAGCATAATAACAGGTGGTTTAAGATCCACTCTGATAAACTGTTTGGAAAAAGTTTTAATTAAAAGTATATTTAAAGAAATAAAGAGACCACGTACGGCGGTGTCGCTGGTGCAGTAGTAAGATCTCTGCCTCGGGCCAAGCCACAAAATCCCGGGTTCGAACCCTGGTTTTGCCAAGATTTGAGCTTTTATGTCACCTTCTTCCACCTGTTGTGAAGTGCCTTGTGCAGCAGTTATATCAATGAAGTTTTTAAGTTATCTTCTCCGTAATGAAGGCAATTTAAGCAACAGCATAAAAATAAAAGTTTGAAAAACATATTGCTTTCTACGATAGCGGTGTAGTGTTTTATAAACTGAGCTATGATAAAGCCAAAACTGTTGGGAATAGAGCAATATACGGGGCTCATTCTGTTCCCCTGTAAATCTCGGTATTACAGTACGGATTGTACCGTTGTTTTAATCACGAAAAGATAGGGCGATCTTCTCAGTAATGCTACATTTGCTTCGAATGCACAGAGATCGTGGAAAGGAAACACGGAAAAAGTCCGGACGCCTTGCTTGTCTCCCTTAGCGCCCAAATCTCTTCATAATTTAATTTTAGTTGTTTTTAAAACCAGAAGTAGAGATATTTCCAGTTTTCCACTTTCATTTGTTGATAAACCCAATGTGACGAGCCAAAAATATTTAACGTTACAGTTTAGGAGAAAACAATGAAAGTTTTAAAAATCGTTAATCATTTCTAACCAAGCGGCGTTATGTCTCGTTTTCAGTTAGGAGCAGGAAGGATGAGCCGGGCTCCGTGTCGGAGTGGGAAACAAAATCAAGCAGCAAAGAAAACGAGTACTATGACACGTACTGCAAGGTTGAACCCAAGATGCTCGACCACTTTACCAGGTTTTGCGAGGTAGGAAGGCCAAAGACTACTCCGTCAAGCAGTCAGGAGACAAACGCTCAGAGAAAAGAGCAACAGCCCAAGAGTGATGCACCAACTGAGGGGGCGGTGGGAGGAGTTGGCTGTCAGGAAGGTGCAAAAGATAAACAAAAAGACGAAGGACATCTGCAGAAACAAAAAGCAAAGAAAACCTTTGAAGAGGATAAAAAGGAAAACCAGGCTTACAAGTTCGTTGCCATAGTACCTTATTCATCCCCACCTTCTGTGGACAAAGACTGTGCCGTTCGAGTTTACTGTATTCCAGACTTAAAAACTTCTTTTGAGGTATTGATGTTTGTAACTTGCTAGTAGCTTTATTTAAACACGGTTTGACCGTGAATTATTCAAGATGGCGCCCGACATCACAATAAAACCATCAAGACTTAAATAACTTACTTTATTATATGGCTGAGTAATTTTGCGCTCTCTGATTGGCCCAATTCGAGGTCTTTAACTTACGGTATGGACCGGGATACGAACCTCTCAAACTACTGCGTTTGTTTTGTTTTTAAAAAACAGTAATTTAAAAAATATGTCCGAGGTAGTGATTCAGCAAAACAGTGTTCAAACAAGCTACAGCAGTGACCAAGAAGAAATACCAAACTTCGAAATTGTAGGAGTGCTACCACGTTGAGAACATAGCAGTTTCATAATTACTTGATTTGGTTAGTGCGTAAGGATTAATGGGCCCAATTTTATTCATTTGAGTAAAATGTTAGTGCGGCCAGATGCTACTTCAGTGTGTTTCAGTATAAGGCTCAATAGAGTTTATGTGCGCTCAGACCGAAAACATGGCTCGGACCTCGGTGCCCTTACCCCATCCATACCCCCAGAATCCCTTTGTCCGTCCTGCCAAAAACTTTTTGCCATTTTTTTTGCAGAAACTGAAGGATCTGGAGAGAGAAAATCATAATGGACAGATCTCCGATGCCGGTTACAAGGTGCTCATGTTCTATGGGAGTGGTGAAAATCTTATAATAACAACAGATGTTGAAAAGTTTAAAGGCTGGGAGCTTTCCCCAGGTTCGAAGCAGGTGGAGGTAATATATACGCCTTCTTGTTTATATACCGCAGAACTCAAAAATGTTTTTAAAAACGATAGAAGATTTTTCCTGTTAAAGATTTTCAAAACTGTATGTAAAAATAAAATTTTATAGGGTTATTCCATTTTTTTAACATTACCTTTGACACAATTTCCGCGGACAAAGACTTTCAGTTTCTAGTCTGGTACTCTAAATTCTAATGTTCTGTCGGGAAACTTAAATAAACTCCCTTACTGGTCAATAAGAATATGGTAACTACCTGTTTTTTTACGGCGACGTGATTGGCGCAGTGGTAAGATCTCTGCCTCTTAACCACAAGGTCACAGGTTCAACCCCCGGCTCAGCCGAGTATTGAACATTTGTGTGACCTTCTTTTCCGCTGACTCAGCGCTGACTCAGCGCCATCCTTCCGAGATCGGTAAGATGAGTACCAGCTTCTGCCGGGAGCTAACCTGCGATGGATTGGTGGCTAGTCCTGGGGGAGTCAATAGCGACCTTAAGAAACTACGACGGCAACGCCAGCGGCGACGGTTCAGAAAAAATATATTTCTGATTTACTCTGCGGGTCATTAGGGTTTTGTTTTCTGCGCCTTCAGTTTTGTGGACAGAAAGAGTAAATGAGTAAACATAATATCTAATCATCCAGTTCTGTAAAATGAATTAAGAATAGATGGATTTCACCTGACGTCATAACCGCCATCTTGGTGTCCTTGAACAAAAGAATCTTGATGATTTCTTTTGTTTAGAACACCAACATAGCCGCTCCGTCTTTTGTCTTTGGCGTATCTAGGGAGTGTGTGAAATCAAGCAATTAAATCTTTTACTGGAAATAGTGTATTGAAACATAAACCGTTTCGGCCATAAACCATGGCCTTCATCAGCTAATGCTGGAGATCACTTTTTCAACAACACGGACGTGGTATACTCGATCGAGAAAAGGACTGGGTCCGACGAGGCATATAGCAGGCCATATTTCACTCAACCGCAAAGGGGGGCTCCGTTTCAGTTTGTCCAACAAATGGGACCGGTTACCGAGGCGCTTTCCTAGTCGCATGTCACGTGATCTTTCAAGGTCACGTGACTTCCAACATTAGCTGATAAAGGCCATGGTTTATGGCCGAAACGTTCTATGTTTTAACACACTTTTTCCAGTAAAAGATTTAATTCTTTAACAGAAAGAATAAATATTCCTCCTTGAAGGTAAATAAACACGGAGATCATTATTGTTATCTCGTTCTCGTTGTTCCCAGAACTCCAAAAAATGTCTTTTCACGTTCTGTTTCTAGCGACAATTACGTGTAGGTGCTCAGCTCGATGCATTCCAACGTGCAGTTTTTGCGTTTACCAATGTTCTTTGCCGGCGTTGTCGTCCTCATTTCTTAAGGTCTCTAATGACTCTCATCCGCTTAACACTGCAGAAACAAGAGATAAGCACCGGCTCCAATGGGCCACTTAGACTTGAAATGGATTTAACGTAGCTTTTTGTGGTCTGTTGTTTGTCACAGCGGGCATTTATTCTAAAACAAGTACACGCTTTTTTATAAGAACAACATTATAAGAACGAGGTTCAAATTTGTCAAAATTTAAGAACAATTTAAGAACAAGCTCAGGCTGAGGCTTGATAAGTACTGGAAAGTTTTTGCGGTGAAAATTGACTAAAACCTAGCGATATAGCATAACAAAATAAAAAGATTCACTGTAAAGACTGCTCAACAAACAATGAAGGTAGTTCGCCTCTAAATTCAGCAGTGCAATACGTGTGTGGCGCAAGACGTTTCATTTTCTAATACCTTGTTTAATTTTGTTTTGTTTTTTTCAATAAAAACAGCTCACAGAAATAAGAACAATTTAAGAACAACTTGAGGCTGGTGTCGTTAAAAATTTAAGAACAGGTGAGCCTCGCGGCAAAATTTAGTGGTTCTTATAAAAAAAAGCTTAAAGTACTGAAAACTTCGTCGAAGCTACACAATTTATAAACAGAGCGACATTTTTCAACCTTGGTGTTTTATTCGCAACACGTGAAAATCTAATTTTGTTTACAATTAGAGGGAGTGTTTAGCATGTGCAATCTGTGTACTATTAATTTCTATAAATGCAATTTAAGCTACAAAAAGCCATTGGGATTCGTCGAAGCTAAATTGCGTCTGTGAAAATGATGCATTGTTCTCAAGTCCTTGAACAATATTGTAAGGCCCCAGCAAATTCTTCTGTTGCTGATAGGGGAGAATAAATTTTGCACGCGATTAGTTAAACTTAAAGATCATTTTGTTTCACTTTCATTGACAAAAGTTAAGGACTAAATTCAGATCCACTCAAATTCCATATGTTTTCTCTCACACAGGAGATACCTTTCGATATAATTTGGAAGGGCGAGGAGCTCGAACTTCCGCCCAATGTGTGCTTCCTGTACAGTCGGGTTGATAAAGACGTCTATCACTTTCGGAGCGAGTACGAGGCACGACAAGATAAGCGTGGTGCAACAGTGGTCAGATTCCACGCAAATTCCTCTATTGAGGTTAGTGTGTATTCGTGTCGGTAATCACACGACTTCGAGTTCAAATTGGAAATAATTTTCACGAATGGGTATTTACTGTGGGCAATCCAGTTTTAAAATACCTTCTGTGTTTTTTTTTTCTCCGCGAGAAAATCCAATTAGCCTTTACCTAAACGAGCAGGGGACTAGGTACGAATATTTAAAATTGATTGAATTGAAAAATGAGGCCCACCATCTGAAAGTGCTGCCAAATATTAGTAAGTTTACCAAATTTGAGAGTCATTGGTTTAAAGGCAAAGGCGTGGTACACTTTTAAAAATCGCTAAAATAAGAGAGCTTTGTATGGATTGGAGTGACGAGCGTCCATTAGCTTCCATTAGTGTCTATTAAATCTACCATCTTGAATTCTGCAAAATTTCATACAATTCGACACATACTGTGTATATCTGTGGTCCCAATTCTAAGCAAGGTGGGAGAAAACGCATCAGCAACCGATTATCGTGAACACAATTTTGTCCTGAGCGGGACTCAAACCCACGTCTCCCTGCATACTAGTCAGGGCTGCTAACCACTACACTATCAGGGACCACCACGCTGGTAACGTAGCAGATTACTGATGTGATTGTATGGCTAGCGCGTGAGTATCCCTTGTATACTAGTTAACCACTACACTATCAGGGACCACCACGCTGGCGACGCAGCAGTTTACTGATGTGATTTTAAGGCGATGGGCGTGAGGATCCCTGGGGCCCAATCCACTATCCAAATTTAATATGTATATTTTGTCTCTCGTAGAAGCGAAATTCCTCGTCATCAGGTTACAGTTCCACAAAGAACGCCGATCCAATCAAGTACCAGCTCCCTGCTGCTGTGAGACGGCGCCTTTGCATCTTGCTGGACCCAAAAGAGGAGCTGGTGAGCTACTGGCCCGATCTTGCAGAAAAACTGGGTTGTGACATGGAGTACATCAGGCATCTGGACCGAGGGCCCCAACGTGACGCCAGTCCAACTGACAAACTTCTAGAGTTGTGGGAGTTAAAGAAAAGTGAAGTTCACGAGTTAAAACAGATTTTTCACGACTTGGGAAGGGACGACTGTGCGGAAGTCATAGGAGATGCTGTTTGAGTCAAAACTGAATACAGGTGAAGAAACGTCAGACTAACAAATCGAGTTCTTGCAAATACTAATGATCACAGGATTAATCCACTCGATAACTTTTGACAATGCATATTATCTAAGTATCTTGCTCAGTAATATCAAAGGAAAGAATATAGTCACTTATCAGAAAAAATTGGTGTATGTACTAAGCGGGAATCGAACCCACGTTTCCCTGTTTTCTAGTCAGGGGTGCAAACCACTACACCATCAGGGACCACAACACTGGAAACGTAGCAGTTGCATGATTAGTTGGGTGGTCTCTGATGGTGTAGTGGTTAGCACTCCTGACTAGAAGACAGGGGGACGTAGAGCTTCGATTCCCGCTTAGGGTATACAATTGTTTTCTCACGAGTGTATTAGTTCTTCCTATTGTCAACTCTTACTGACTCAACAAACTTCATTATTCTCTCGCTGTTTATCAAGGATCCGTTCACACTGATTTAGACGCTCGGGAAATGGTGATGTATGTATGATTGCGATACGTTTTGACTTATATTTGTATTACCAAGTGATGATTTCTTCTTTTTCTTCCGTAGATTCTGCAATCACGGACAAAGAAGTTTTTGAAAACTGGTTTATTCCTCAAATAGTTTCTCCCTGCACTGACTAAAAAAGATATGGAGAGAAAGTATCACTCACTTGAATAAATCATAAACTAAAATAGCCGAGTCACTTAAGGGAATCGAATCCATGATCCACTGACTTTTCCTTCCGATTCTTTACCCAATGGACATACACCTCGCATATGTTCGCTCGATGTGTCCAATAGTCATATACATGTATTGCTACCTAATTCTGTTCCTTAAGTTTGCAACTTGGTCATAATGCTGGAAAAACGCGCTCATCAAGCTGAATTACACAGAAAAAATTCTGATTCACTGACAGCGCTCGTCACAAATTTCTTTAAAAGCTACGTACTTTTTTTGTTCTTCTATAATAGTTGGTATATAACAAAATGCTTTAACCCTCGGCAAAGGGGTATGTTTTGTTTCCCTCGGCCGCCATGTTTCCTTCGGCGGTGTTCTCTCGACCACAAAACAAGTGTCCCCTCAGCGAGTCCCAGTCAAAAAGTGTTAATTATACGACCAGTAATCAGAGGATTATGGGTTCAATTCCCGTCAGTGGCTCAGGAGTTTTTCCGAGTTGGCTAAGGAATTTTTAAGATAATGAAAATATATCTTTAGCTTTGCATTATGTTTCTATTCTGCATGTTTGTGTTTTGCGTATATGGAGGTAAATAACACATCTAATATATGAAAACAGTATCCGTTATGAGTAAACATAATTTTTGTGTCGAATAGTATAAACTATTAGGTGTAAACACAATCATAAAAAATTAAAGAAATTAGATAAACAAGAAATTTAAAACGCAAATTATGCGATTATTTCCTCTCACTGCACCCTGTTTTTTATCTTCTGGTTATTTCTTTAATTAGTTGTACAGATTACTTTATTTGAAATTTTAAGACTTTTAAGGACCTTTTATTGTAAATTTTAGGACCATTCGATATGAACACTTTTAGGTTCCGAACGACTGCTAACAAACACCGCGGTCTCACTCCGATGTTGTCTGTTAAAAACAAATATACCAGTTACAGCGATTTTTGACCCTTCTCCATTGAAGGAAAACAAGTCAGTACACATTTGGGCTTGCAGTCTGTCATTACGGAGCTTTTTTTAGGACTTTTTAGGATCTTCACAAAGCTTTTTTGATAATTTAGGACTTTTTAGGTTTTCTGATGACCGCCGAGCACTGTCACACACATTTCACCAGTGAAACGAAATCTGGGTATTCACATATGTGGAATGACACCGTTTTATCTAAATTTTTGTACGGTTAAAAATAGCATTTTTAAAATATATTTTATTTTATACAATTGTTTTTGGTGTAAAGTCACATATTGAATGTGTTATTATACACAAATTTTACAGTTTATTATAAAAGCGATAATAATCGTTATAAAACAACAAAAAAGTTTTAGCTCAGCATTTTTTGTTATATTTTCTACTTATCAGTTGAGTTTGTAAATAAAAGGACCGAAAACGTTATACTCCTCAGTTGTCATTCTATTCCCTACCACGTGAAAGAAAGAGACTGGGACCAGTTTACTTTTGGTGATAGTTATTAAAAACACTGTTGAATGCGCGGGGATTGTACGAGTGGGTCTAAACTCAGCCAGAGGTTGGGAAATAAATACTAGTCATAGTGTCGGAGCAATTTAAAACTGAGAGTGATAGGTTTTTATTATATAAACACTAATGACACCAAGTGAGCTTTGGCGCGAGAACCTGCTATTTTCACACATGAAGATAACATGTCGTCTTCAGACGTGAAAATATCACTGTTGCTATGGTTATATAAAAAAATCACGCGTTTCGATGCCGCGTTTTTGATAGCGGCACCTTTGTCAAATTTATTGGTGTTTATATAGCAAATAGAATACTATATGCAGCTTGGAGATACGAAACTTCTTTTCTCGTGTTCAAAAATATTTAATTTGGGGTAAACGGGTCGCTTGCTAATCGCCCTTTCTCACAGCCAAAGGATAAATTGTCAAGGACACAGCTCGACGAGTACGGACCAAAGGAGCTGCCGTCTGAGCACTCGGCCCCAGAACACGATCCATCCAGAACACGATCCATCCAGAACACGATCCATCCAGAACACGATCCATACATAACCGCGGAGCACAGCACCACAGCAAGATGTAATCAGCTGGGAGTCGATTTTGCTGAGGGAGGAAAACCGGAGTACCTGGAGAAAAACCCTCAGAGATCGACAAATCTCAGCCCACGTGCGGAGCCCGGGAATCGATCCCGGGTCATAGAGGTGGGAAGCGCGAGCGATGACCGCTATGCCAACCTGACTCCATGCAGGTTGGTATTTTTCAACACGAGAAGAAAAATTTCGTATCACCTAACGGCCGTGTAATATCCTCTATGCCTCTTTATAGAGAACCAAGAACATCTCGCACCTTTGTCAG
The DNA here is from genome assembly GCA_026546465.2 of Palythoa caribaeorum. Classification (NCBI taxonomy): domain Eukaryota; kingdom Metazoa; phylum Cnidaria; class Anthozoa; order Zoantharia; family Sphenopidae; genus Palythoa; species Palythoa caribaeorum. Next base: position 10,280 of record JAOCNB020514617.1, read on the forward strand.
TCAACAACCAACTTCTTGAAAGAGTCCACTGAGAACATCTATCTCCTAGGAGTCCAGTTATCATCTGACCTCAAGTGCTCTTCTCACAACGATTACATATGTACCAAGGCCCGGGCCTAACGGTCGTACTTCAAATGTAAATGAGGTAGAACAATAGAATTTTAGAAGTTTTCCTGAATCTGCAAGATCGAATCCCAGCAAATCAGTACTGGGCCTTTCCCGATTATGCTAGCATTTTTTGGGGCATTTTTTGGGAAAACGAGCATTTTTTGCGTTTTTTTCCGGAAAAAAAATTGCTAGCATTTTCTGTCAGTTTTCGTGACTGTGATCCAGATTTCAGCCATCAGATGGATAAATAATCCTAAAGTTTGCAATTGAGATTACTTAACTTGTTTATTTTCTGTCTATTTATGCGTTGTGTACTTGTGTTGTGTATGCAGGTCTGGATCTAGGTGGTCAGCGGATAACTCTTTTCTTGCTCATGCAAGATGGCGTCGTCCACGAACTTGCAAGATAGACCATTTCAATTATCTATAGCAAGAGCTCGATCACTAAAGTTCACCTCCGATAAATACAAGTGCGACAGTTTCCTGGTGAGAACATCATTATAGAAGGAATTTTTGGAATTCAAGTAGCATTTTTTTAAGGAAATCAAGCATTTTTTTAGCATTTTTTGGATTTATGCGAGAATTTCTAGTAGCATGAAAAGCCAGTTTTACTAGTATAATCGGGAAAGGCCAAATCAGGGCTCCCATTTAGCCATGCTAATTTGGATATGCGCCTGTATAAACATCGAGAATAAAAAAAAATGAAAGTGTCGAGCTACCGGTTTAGAAAGCGTCAAGTCATTAGTTTGTTAAAACTCTACAGTGTTCAAACACTTAAACCCGCCAAAACGACTGAAGAAATATACCTTTTGTTAACTGACAGAGAAATAAAGACAACAATTTTAAATTTAAACTTTTTTAATACTCGGCAAACTGCCAAAAAAGTGGCGGTATTTTTGGCCACTTTACTTTGTTCAAAACAAACATAACTTGATATACTCTTAACAGTAACTTTCAATTTCTTTTAAATAAATAACACTTTGTTAATAAAATATATACTCTGTATCTCTTAGTTAATAAAATATGCCTTTAAACAAGGTTAACTCAACGCAAAAAAGCAGCCAACATCCATCAAAACAACAACTGTGACAGAGTCCATAATCTACAGTTCCCAAGACTGATCAATGTCATAAACGACCTGCGAAATGTGGGACTTGAGGCTTTTTCTAGCTGCATCTCGCGTTAGTTTCATTAAAAAATCGAACCATGGTATTTATAAAACGTAACAACAAAAGTTTCGTGATCAACTCAGGTCCATGGCTACTAAAATGGATCACTTGGACTTGAAGACGTGACGGTGTTGATGTATAAATAAAACTCATTCAGAAATCTTCCAAGGGTGGCGGCCCCGAATCCTCCGCGCTGTCGCTCTCTCCAGCGTTTGAACTCGTTATGTTCTCCGGTGACGGCGACGAGTCAACAAAAAACTCTTCTAGCTCTTCCTGCTGTCCTTCTTCATCCACACTGGTTTCACCGTCCTTTGTCTGGTTTTCAGTCTGTACGATCTCCTCACCTTCAACCTGTCCGTTTGAAACTGCTGCACCAGGTGTTGGCGAAACACTCCCATTTACCTGCAATTTACAAGTGTTAGGTGTAGCAGAGTAGTAGCAGTAGCAGCAGTAGTAGTAGCAGTAGCTGTAGTAGTAGCAATAGTAGCAGTAATAGTAGTAGTAGCAGTAGTAGTAGTAGCAGTAGCTGTAGTAGTTGAAGTAGTAGTAGTAGTAATAGTAGTAGTAGCAGTAGTAGTAGTAGCAGTAATAGTAGTAGTAGAAGTAGTAGTAGTAGTAATAGTAGTAGTAGTAGTAGTAGCAGTAGTCGCAGCAGTAATAGTAGTAGCAGTAGCAGGACTTTGGGGCCCACTGTCACCACAACACAAAGCAACATTGAATGCACTGGACGACATTAACAAATTGTGGGGGGAAATTTCGAAGACCGCAAATATGGTATACCGGATACAAGGGAGAGATGTAATATAATGCACAGCAGTGAGTGACACCGAACAACTGGTGAGGTTTTAGTCTTACAATTAAAATGGCATGTATTTACATAAATTGCCAAATGAAAAAAAAAACATACATAAATACATCTCTGTATTAGGTCCATATTTTAAAATTTTCCCGCGGGAGAGCATGCACCAAGATCAATTCCAGCTCATGCCTTAAGCGTGAGTTAGCTACTATCCACCTGTTCCTCAATTCTCGCCACCAACTTAGGTTTTATTGAAAACGCTCTGGTCAGGCAATGGGTGGCTTTTATCTGCTCCTACCTTTTTATTAAATACCTAGAACAAAAGTTCTTGACCTACGTTTATAAAACTAAAAATAAACTGCAACCAAACACAACATAAAAAGCTTTGTTGTTTTACCTCTGCGCTCCGATTTGGCGATGTGCGACTCTCATCTGTCAGAGATTCATAATCACTTTCGTCATTATTCTCATCATCTTCATCATCAATGAGAACCACATTGTCCACGCAGTCGGTAAAGTAAGGCATCTTCAGAGCCTGAAGAGCAGTGAGCGGCTTCTCCTTTCTCAGCAACCCATCCAACACACTGAGCAACTTTTTATCCTAAAAGAACACAGAAACGCTTTTAAGTCATTCGCAGCCACCCATGTTTTTCCAAATTATGTCAAGTGCTCTCCTTTTGTCCCCCAACGTCCTAATGCCAAACTCAACTGTTACTCCTCTCCGTCAAGATATCGAATAAGCGTCTCGAAAGTTTTTGTTCGCGAAATGCGACTGCCAAAAAGGTAAAAATTAAACGCTATGATTACAAAGTAGAAAACAACGATTTTCAAAAAATATATAGATCCAATTTCGTTCTTTAACTAGTGGTGGTATTTAAATTTTGTTTGAAAGCAAAATTCATAATGGAAAACATCTCCAGTCTTAGGCGATAATTGTTATTTTTTATTGCCTTTGACAAATACAAAAGACACGACTTGTCATATTTCCACTTTTCTGATGACAGTGAAGTCTGATGTGGTGGTTAGTGTTTATAAAGTATACGGAGATCAGAAAAACATTGCAGTAGACACTACTCACCTCTGACATGCCCTTTAATATCTCAGGATCAGTCACTGGGACTTCACAACCCGTAAGGTTTACCTTTAATGAAACAACTCGTTTAGGGCTAGGAGTTTATTGCTGAAACATCAGTACTATTCGCAAAAACGATTACCGAAACCCACCTTGTGTCTGGAGAAAGAAGGAGTAAACTTGCTCATACGCAAACTAAACTAGTGTGAACTTGACCAATCAATACTTTAATGTTACCAAGAGCACCCTGAGCCCATTTGCTCGAAAACCGATTAGCTTTTACCAGGACTAAATTTTCAGTCCATGTTATATTTCGCCTGATAGACAACTGATTTACTTTCTGTGGAAACTCTGAAAATTATCATTTGAACAATCTGTACAGATGTTTTTCACGTTTTGTGTTCTTGTTGGTGAAAAAATTGCTGTCCAAAGTTTGGGTTACTACTGGGTTAAAGTTAAACAGCTTTTGAACAACTCGGTCTTGTTGTCTTAAAAACGAACTAAAAAAAATAATTCGAATTCGAGACTGCAAAAAAACCCGAGGAATGACTCGACACTGCGCATAAAAACGAATCGATAGAGCCCTGTTTACTCTTATCCGCGTAAAAATATAGAAACCGTAGATAAGCACAGGCCCCAGTTGGCCCTTTAGGCTCGTAAAAGGACGAGGCCAGACCGGTGTTGTGTCCGTGTGCAAGAAAATTTATGATTTTCTGCAATGGTTCAGCTGTATAAATGAGTACCAGTTTTTGCTAGGGGCTAACTCGCTACGAGGAGAGAAAGGCTCTCATTGCTTAACACTTTACAGAAACCGAGGATTTAGCTTAGCTTGATCGCAGGAAGGGCAAAAGTAAGCAATAATAATAATAATAATAATAATAATAATAATAATAATAATAATAACATCGAACATCGAACATCAAGATAGCAAGATAGCGGAAAGGCCGTGTCTTGCTGGGTTAGTTGTATGCCCGTACTGAGGTTCGGGTGGTAGGAAGTTGATATGGGGATCATACTTTTCCTATCCATTTTCTCGAGATGGTGTCTCGAAAAAAATACCGGTGGTTGTGCAACCTAAAAGTCACTAAACTTCTTATGAATGAAATGTCCAATCAAAATATTGAGAATAACGGCGTGAATGGAACTGG
>JAOCNB020515647.1:0-14572 GCA_026546465.2 Palythoa caribaeorum
ATACTTCTCACTAGAACTGCAAAATGCGACTCCATATTAGTTTGGGCATGGTTTGAATATTGCCTATGGTTATTTTGTGTAGCAAAACTGAACTAGCCAAATATTTTGTGCAATAAACCTAAATCTAACAGAATTTGTTGTATCGTTAATGTTCGGCAAAAATCCCTACATTTCCATTATTGGCTAAAAACTTGTTTTTTTAAACGAAATAGATGACAAGGGTTATACACTGCACATTTCAGCATCAATGAAAACTTAGAAAACTTATTTCTGGTTACGTTGGACTTATTTTTCAGCTCAATTATTATTAGAATATGGACACTTGTAGGTCATTTTATAAGCGTGGGCTTTATTGTTGTGGCAACAACACACCCAAACATTTGTGTTTTGAACTAGATTTGTGGAAGGTACCTTATCAAAAAAGCCATTTTCAAAAAATGTTATCAAGACCATAAAAATGTAAGAGATAACATACAGCAAAGTATACGAGTAAATCATAGTTTCTATATTTTCTTAATTTTCTTTTGTGCTATACTATTTTGTTTATTTTCTTATTGTAGCACTTATCTAGACTGATGTCTAAGTATTAAGAGGTTATGGCATATTTTCTTATTGCTATAACACCGACTTTTACGTGATGTCATCATTACAGATCAGAAACTGCCTGAATAAACCGGGCACAACCAAAAGATCTATTCAGCCGATTTCCTCCTCTTTTTCACGGTTGAAGCTATCCGAACGATTAAGAACAATAATATTGATTATCCGAAGAGTAGCACTAGTGAAATTGGCTTTTTCAAAGATTGTGCAGCGTAAGGGAAGTTTGAAATTTTACCAACTTCTCAATATCGGTCGTTACTGTTTTTTGTTGTGGAGTAGTTTCATTGATTGAAGTGTATAATAAGAATAAAAATTATAACAGCAAACCATGAAGCTTTAAATTGCCATAAACCTACAATTGTCCTAGGAAAGAAAGATAACTGGCTAAAAAGTTTATAGACCTAATATATAAACTGGCAGCCAAATGGATTGATTTCGTTCCAGGGATACTGACTTCATTGAAAACTGCCTTTTCTTATACAGAAAATTCGAAATTGACTCACCTTTTTGTTGTCTTCGGTTTCGCTCAAAACAAGGCGAAAAGAAATGACATGTCACGTAAATTTGGAAACGCAAGGGCTTTACATTTACATTTTAAATAATAGCAGCGGTTTTTGATGACACTTTTCTAAAAGGCGTAAAGTCAATGATCACGAATGGGAAAAACTAGTCCGATTTTTTTCTAAGAATAAATTCCGGTGTATGAATAGTAGCGAATAACAGCTGGTGCGTACAAATATTGATTATTTCAAAGTGCCGTTCTTTACAACTGTTGTTGGCAAACTCTCAGTCATGAATCAAAAACTCTAGTTCAACTGTATGTGAAACCCGACCAGCAGCAGTGCGACACATAGAATTTCGATGCCATAATGAACTGCAGGAGGGATATGTCTTCTCATTTACTGGCCTTGGCGTGAGTAGCGAGGTTGCAACTATCACTGGGAAGATTTTTACCAGTTGGTGGGTTTTCATTTTTTGCAAAATTATTTTTAAGAACGGCTCAATAGAGCGCTTTTTAGCCGAACATTTGTAACTTTAGCGAAATGTCCTTTTATAAAATATAAGTCATGTATTCAGTCCAGTCACTTTTGTTGCCGGACGTCTTCTGGTTCGTTCACAACGTGATTTGTAACCTTAAGCTTGCTGAATTATGATCTCCTGTTGAGCTAGGGGTGGGGGAGTGGAGATGTTGGGTGGTACAGAAATAGTGAGCTCTGAAAAAATAAATGCTTGCTTGCAGGTGAGTGAAAGAGGCCGTCCACTAGAAAACCATGCAGGAGGTGGCACAGCTTGGATCACGAATTTCGTTTATATTTTGCATACAGACATAGTTTGGTGCTCTATTGACAATTATGGTATTTTCTTGTCCCAAGCCTTCTCGCCTCGTCTTCTGGAGGGGGGTCTCGAGAGAAACGTAGAATTGACGTTTCTTGTGGGCAAAATCGATATGTGAGGCTTCCCTAAGATTGCAAGGTTTGATGTAAAAATTTGCATTTGGAACCTGATGATGGTGTATTAGTTCAATTATGTTAATATTAACCTTTATAGTAAAATAAAATTTCGTAGTTAGTATTTGTTGTGTGTCCCCAATTAACGCACCCCAACGCTATAACGATTAGACAATTTTCAAAGCTTATATATTTATGTATGCATGTCTCTGTTTGTGTATATGTAATGTTCTTTTTTCTAAACTCATTTTGCACTGCAGACTCGTGTGTAATTATCGACAAAATTCGGTGTCATTTTAAAAGTATTCATACAAGAATACCATATTATATGTAAGGTATGGGACGTTTAGATGTGACAAGGGACCAATTGCTTCATGATGCGTCAAAATTATCAAGGCCCGTGCCGAGAAGATGAAAACATTTATTTGCTGGTTCTGTAAAGACAATTAGTATTTTAATTTAAAAAGGTACGCTGACTGTCCGCTGGGGGAGGGGCTTTCGCCAAGATTTGTTGCCCATATCCACGGGGCTTAGCAGGCTTTTGTAGGGTCTTTGAAACCAATCTCCGGCGGTGTCCCGGGGTACGACCCCGGGGAAATTGATGATAAGTGCATTATTTCTCAGTATATAGTTAGTGATGAAACTGCCCACCAGTCCATTCTAATAAACTACGAATAACCCGAGAGTAAAAGAAAAATGTGCAAGAAAAGAGCTTATAGTTTATAAGCTTAGGATTGAAAATTATAATTTATTCAATAAATATAACTTTATAATTTACAGCTCTGTGTGATCCATTTTAGATCCAATTTAGATTGGAAATAGTTGACTCTTTCATTGTTATTGCTAGTTTAAATGCCCTTCGAGGAACTGTATATAGTTATAACATTAATTGTGTATTAAAAACTGTGTTCTACCACAAAGCCTGACATTCTTTGAAGTCACTAGCCAGACCAATGACCAATATTTTTCTTGGTCATGAATCCACAAAATTCAAAAGTGTGATTCAACGTTTTCGTCTGGTTTTGTTACTTTTGGGGCTCTGACACCACGGCCAGCTGCAGACTGCAGTGGAAAGTTCTTGTCATGGCTTTATCTCTTGCTGGGGTTGTCACACCACGGAGTCAATTCGTAGTCACAATCCAATTCCACACTGACCAGTTTACATGGAGCGGCATTAATTCTCAGATCGTCAGATTTCACAATTTTGTAACTGACAGTATCAAGGCCTGTTTCGCGATCTCTTTTAAACGACTCCTATAAAAGATAACGAAAAGTGTTGAGACAAATGAAATACTGTTAACTCTTAATAACTGCCGGACTGTTTAATAAACCCTTTTCATGCTTAGATGACACAACAAAATGTTTGATTTATCGGAAAAATAACTGTTCTATCAAATTTATAACATCTACATCAGTAAAACCGCAACCCTTCAAAGATATCGCCCCTAATTTGACAAAGAAATTAATTTTTAAAACTAAGTATTTTTTTATAAAGAAACGTATAGTGGACTCGTTATCTTGCTGAACATATAAATTTTCTTGCAAAAATTCCACAAAAATATTTAACTTCAAATATTCACATCTTCACCCATTTTAGGCCACTCTCGTCGAGACTTTAAATACACTTTTATAAATATGATAATGAACCCATTTTCCATAAAAGAGAATATTTTACAATTTGGCAAACTCTCGACTGCTCGTCTCTCAAGTTGGTGTTTTAAAGACGGTTCTCTAACCACTTGGCTATGCCGACAACTGCATTACCAATAACCAATTGAAAATATTTCAAGTTTAGTGCATCATGGATTTCTTACACATGCTGCAAATTGATAACTTTTTACATTCCTATTTATTCATTTCATGAGCACTGCTAGCTAATTGCTTTTGTTGTGCAGTGCAAAAATTCTGTTGTAAAACCACATGGCGACCAGTCTAGATTCGTGTGGCTCTTGTGGTTGACTGGAGCATAAGGCAAGCTGTTCAAAGATCGAGTCCCACAGAAACCAACCAATTTTTTTTGCCTTTTTTGCTTTTTACCCCTTTTATTCTCCCTTTCTTTTTTCTTTTATAGTTACAAATTATTTGCTGACTAAACCCCTCATAACATATATGACAAGAGGTTTTTAAAAGCCGTTTTTATATTTTTAATATTACGTGGGGGAAGAAAAGGATAATAAAGGCTTTCAGCAAATAATTTCGAACTATAAAAATGGAAAAAAGGGGTAAAAAGCAAAAAACAAATTTTTTTGGTTGGTCTTTGTCTGGAATTCTATCTTCAAATGGCTCGCTCCATGCTCCAATTAACAACCACAAGAGCCACAAGAGTCTAGCCTGGTCAGCCTGTGGTAAAACTTAATAAATAAATTCATCCAGGAGGTGGCTCACAGGGCCTTTGATTCAATACTAATGCTCACCTTTTTCTGATTGTAATACCGCTTGTAGTCCCTTTTCCTCAACTGCGGATCATGTTCATGTTTGAAGGTGTTGTAGCCAGTCTTGATTTGTTTTTTACTATGTCGGTAAACCTAGCAAAGCAAAGAACATGAAAATGCATTAGTTTTGTAACAGTTGAGAGAAAAATAAAACTTAAAAATGAATTGTAAAGGGAAATCGTTAATGGATACAAATAAATTTAAATTGCAAATTTTAAAAAAACAAGTTAAAAATTAACACAATTTTTTTTTGTTGATTTCAAATTCTGCAAATGAATAGAATGATTGGATATTAAGGCCCTGTCCACACGTATCCGTATATTTTTGAAAACGGAGATTTTTTTCTCCGTTTTCAAAAAAATATGCGTCCACACGTAGCGTTTTCAAATCGTATTTGACCATCCACGCGTATTCGCCAAACTATTCGAATACGCTCGATTTCACCTACAAACATGCGTGCATGTGCGCTCCCTATGGTTACCATATGCTAATTAGCCGCGAAACAGACTGACCTACATTTGACGTCATCGTAGTTGAAAATCTCCGTTCTCCCCCGTCCACACGAATATGATAAATCTCCGTTTTCAAAAATCTCCACTCTAGAGAGCGTATATGAAAACCTCCGTTTTCGGTGCCCGAAAACGCCGGCTACGTGTGGATGGTAGCCGTATTCGGAGAAAAAATCTCCGTTTTCGAAAATATCCGGATACGTGGAACACCAATCATTTCTACTCTTCAAGGTAAACAAAATGAATGGTCACTTTATAGGGTTTTAACAACTGGTTCAAAAATTAGAATGGATAACAGTAATCATTTCTACTCTTCGAGACAAACGAAATGAATAATCACTTTATAGGGTTGGATAAGGGTAAACTTGTTTGTCGAACAACAACAGGATGAAAACAATAAAAACAAGTACAAACAAGTAAACTCAAAAGCAGAGTTGAAAATGCGAGTCACATGCTAAGTGCTAATAGTTCGATTTTCACTAATACTATTTGGTTTTGGGAAAAATGATTAGTTTTCTTTACTATATATCTTTACTATCTCTTTACTATCTCTTTAAAAAATGAATTGATACCATTTTCAATAAAAACAATATAGCTAAGAGGGTTAAAACATACTTGTAAGGCTATTATAAAACTTAGAATCTTTATGAAATCAGTCGCCATTTTATCAGAAAACCTTGAAAGAAAGTTATGTTTTAATTTTTGTAAAAGTTATGATTTACATCTTTTCATTAATTTTGCCATCGTTGCAGGCAAACCAACTATTCCGGAGTACCCCTTTACGAACAAAGTCAGTTCCGATATTCCACGAAGTCCAGAAATTGATTCCACTTCACCATCCAAGCCAAGACGAGGTATGCTGTTAAGACAAGTTGACTTGAAATAAAACAAAAAAGGCATCTTCAGTTGTAATTACTGCTGTAACCCGTCCCCCCTCTCCCCCCCCAACACACACACCGGAACTTACTATTAATTTTGCAAGTCCAGCGATATCTCTTTAACCCTTACAGCCCCAGGCAAATTATCAACCTCCAACTTCTCCTTACATAACTCAAACAAAACAATAGAACTGGTAATGAGAAGCAAGGAACTGATCAAGCTGTAGAAGTTGAAATGCCAAATTCTCCCAAACTGCTTATATAGGAAATATGGAACTCAGTTGGGAGAATTTAACAACATGTAATTTGTCGTGCTTGGGACTGAAAGGGTACCCGGCTACAATCATCAAATGGTCGAAACGTGAAAAGATCAATGGCTACGTTCGTTCGTTCTTTTTCTTATTAAAGTGGAAAGTAGAACACATATTACTCGTTTCGTATTTGACTTTGTGTAAGAGAGGCTAATCATCAAAAGATCACATTCGTTCTTCTTCCGGTTTCTCTGATTAAGACTGAATGTAGTACATCATACTATTACTGGTTTTGAATTTCATTTTGTTTAAGAACAACAGACGTTATAGAGACCATCACCTCGATGGGTTTTGGTTCCTTCGTTAAAAGTTCGAAGCTAGTTAGCTAGCTAAAAGCTAGATCCTTTTACGAGCCTAAATGACCCATTGGAGCCGGTGCTTATCTCCGTTCTTTGTAGTGTTAAGCGGATGAGAGTCATTAACTCCCCCTGGACGGGACACTAATCCATTGCAGGTTAGCCCCCAGCAGAAGCTGGTATTCATTTTACCGACCTCGTGAGGATGGAAAGCTAGTCAACTTCGGCGGAAAAAACACACAAATGTTCAGCACTTGGCTAGCTGAGCCGGGATTTGAACTCGGGACCTTGTGGTTAGAACTGGAAGGCAGAGATCTTACTACTGCGCCCTCCACGCTGCCAGAGACGTACCATGGGTAATGAGACGCATTTTTCCAAACTGAAATTCTCAATGGAAATTTCGTAATTTGTTTGTAAAAGGTAAACGCCATGTAGTTACGCCTTTAAATAGAAATATCAGACACTATCACTATAATTAAGACACACTGGACAAATGGGGTTCCCCCGAGTACAAACATAAGTCGCTGTAGGACCGACTCTGGGCGGCAGCGTGGTAGGCACACAAATCTCTGCCTTCTTACCACAATGTCCCGGGTTTAAACTTCGGCTCAGCCGAGTATTGAACATTTGTGCGACCTTCTTTTTCACCAAAGTTGACTCAGCTTTCCATCCTCCCGAGGTCGGTAAAATGAGTACCAGCGTCTGCTGGGGGCTAACCTACGACGGATTAGTATCCCGTCCAGGGGGAGTCAATGACTCTCATTCGCTAAACACTACAGAAACCGGAGATAAGCACCGGCTCCAATGAGCCACTTAGGCTCGTAAATGGATTTAGCTTAGCTGACAAGATACATTATACATAATGCGTAATGTTCAGTAATGACTCTATATATTGAGATACTCCTGACTTTAAACATAAACCGTAGGTATCCCTATGCTGCCAGACACACTAGAAACTTCATACTCTTGCTATCAGGAGCCATGAGTAGAAGCCTCTAACTGGCCAAGATATGTAAGGTTTACGTAGCCTTTTCTTGACCTGTCTATTTTTAGAAAATAGCTTTTTGAATTTGCCGTGATATTTATGTATACGAATTTGAAAGCTTAACTAGATCTGGATGCTGATTGGACACTGAATCGTTATTGAAGTTTACCAGGACAACCTGTGGCGCGAACGATGTTCTAAAAATAAATAGGTCAGAATAGTGCTACTTCATAAAAAGATACAATGGAAGCTTTTACTTATGGGCTGCTGTTAAATGAAATATATGTGTACTATGGAACGGACTAACTGAAATAATTAAGGGAAAAACCAAAATGGAAACAAACACTGCAATGCGAATGAGGAATATCCTTAAACGAATTTTCAATAAAAACTAATTCGAGCGGTTAAAAAGATTTTAGCGAAAAAATCGTAGATAAGCGTACGTTTGTTTACTAGCTCGATAATCTGTTAAAAAGGAGTTTTTAACTGCTACTTGTGTATCACGGTTCATGTTTCCTTTGCGTTCCAAGATGTTTCCAGGTGTAAGAATACTGAATGTTCCCAGCCAGTAGTGGTCTCAAGCAATTATTTTAACAGTCTTCAGGGAAGGTTGCGTTGTTCAACAACATGCAATCAACATCAAGCTCTCCCAGTTTTGCTTTCATCAGCATCCGAAGTAATATCAACTCATATTGCACTGTCTCTTTTGTATCTTCGTCAATAGTTGTGGAAAATTGCTCAAATTCCTGTGCTGCAACTTCTACAACAGTTTGCAATTTCTTCACTTTTTCCTCTCGCTGACGGTACTGTTCTTCTTGGCGTTCCCTTTCGTCGTCAGAATCTTCCAGAACGGAATCTGCTCTGTGCCTGTACTCCCAGGGGTAAGGCTGAACTTCTCCCTTTATTCGGACAAAATTATTTTGTGTTTAGACCTTTGTTTAAGATAAAATGAGTTGAGGCAAGATAAGTTTGAAATAAGATGAGATGAGATGGGATGAGTTGAGTTGAGTTGAGTTGAGATGAGATGAGATGAGTTGAGATGAGATAAATTGAGTTGAGATGAGATAAGATGCATGTGTTGAAATAAGATGAGTTGAGATGAGATGAGTCGAGTCGATTTGAGATGAGATGAGTTGATTTGAGTGAGATGAGTTGAAATAAGATGAGTTGAAATAAAATGAGTTGAGATGAAGTGAGTTTAAATAAGATAAGATGAGTTGAGATCAGATGAGTTGAGGTGAGATGAGATGAGTTATAAGTTGAGTTGGGATAGTTAAAATAAGATGAGATGAGATGAGTTAAAATGAGATGAGTTGAGGTGAGACGAGTTGCAATAAGATGAAATAAGATGAAATGAGTCGAGATAAGATTAGTTGAGATGAAATGGGTTGAAATAAGATGAGATAAGTTGAGATGAGTTGAGTGAAGTGAGATAAAATGAGTTGAGATGAGATAAGATGAGTTGAGTTGAGATGTGATGAGATGAGACAAGATAAGTTGAGATGAGTTGAGTTGAAATGAGTTGAGATGAGATGAGATCAGTTGAGATGAGACCAGTTGAGATAACATGAGTTGAAACAAGACGAGTTGAAATAAGATGAGTTGAAATAAGATGAGTTGAAACAAGATGAGATTACTTAAGTTGAGATGAGTTGAGTTTAGTTGAGATTAGTTGAGATAAGTTGAAATAAGATGAGATGAGTTGAAATAAGATGAGTTGAAACAAGATGAGATTAGTTAAGTTGAGATGAGTTGAGTTGAGTTGAGACTAGTTGAGATAAGTTGAAATAAGATGAGATGAGTTGAAATAAGATGAAATGACGTGTGTTGAGATCAGACGAGATAAGGTTTGTTGAAGTGAGATGAGTTGAAATGAGACGAGATGAGATGAGTTGAGATGCGATGATGAATTTGTTCAACTTAAAGCAATTTAAGGAATACAGGACAAAAAACCGCCCTGTCTTTGCGTGTTTTGAGGCGAATTTTTACGACTTATGTTAAAGTGAGCCGTTTTGTCAACAGCAGCTTTGTAGCAACTTGTTTTTAAAATCTCTTAATGTTCTACCTAATAAATCACAAATCAAATTGAATGTAAACTGCATTATCAGCGTACCTGTGATTTACCAAATTTAAAATGTTTATGAAAACCAATCTTCTTCTTAAAGTTTTCGATGATGAACTCCACAATCTCGTAGTCATTTTTTTGCTTCTCATTATCGCTCTTCACATCTGCGAAGGTGTCGTTGATAATGGCGAGAAACATGTTCATCAAGTAGAACACGTTGAAGTACATAAACATAAAGAAATAGAGTGGCCCAATAAATCTATTGGTTCTCGCCAATATCTCATAATCAAAGTCTCCGAGAAGAAGTCGGAAATTAGTCGTAAGGGCAGCCAGGAATGTCGAGTACTCGTAGTTATCTATTCCGAATACTAACACAGCAACGCACGTAAAGGCAGTCACAACGACAGCAAAGCATAGCATGAAGTTAGTAATCGGCTTCGCCATAATGCTAATGGTGTTTCCGATTAAAGCCATGTTTTTGTTAAATCTGAGAAGTTTGAGGAAGCGTAGGTTGAAGAAAAACACCAACATTCCCATTGCGTACGCCAAGCTGTCATCTGCTGCCGCCGCATACTGAAAGCTAACAAAATCTTTAGGGTTGTAATACAGTTCACTCAAATTCCGAGTAACTTGGTACATGCGTCCAAGGAACAATGAAAAGATTGCGAACTCACACGCTATCATTGCAACTTCCATCCAATTCCAGAATCCGTTAAAGTAAGCCTTTCTTTGCTTGTACATCTGCTTAAATTCACGATACGAGAAGTAAATAACAAAAAATACAAACAAAATTTGGCAGCATATTATAAAATTAGAGTACGGTCCAACATAGTTATAAAAGCGGGAGATTATGAACTGTGCGTTCGGATACGCTCCGCCTGTCGGCAGAAACTCGACAAACATAAATGCCACCCCAAACATGTTCACGTTTGCGTTATACACCGTGAATTCAACAAACACCGCTCTTGTTTGTGTGTCAAGCCAGATATGCGAGTGAAGATCAGCGATCACTGTTAATGCTGTGTGATAATCATATCCAAGTTCCGCCAGGTATCCTCCGCCATTATACATTGCGATTCTGCCCCAGTAAGGAAACGCCTTGATGTCAATCATACTCCTATATTGCCACCGTGTAGGGCAGGAAATTATTGACCCATCAACGTCAATAGCGCCCTCAAGAACAAAATACATCTTCTGCGAGTTTCCAGGTTTGGGTCGCTTTTTTCTACGTTGCTGACGGCCGGATGTTGATGTATACACTGGTTCTACTGCACGACGCAAACGTATTCCTTCAGTTTTGTAAAACGGAGCAAATTCCGTGATGTTCTTGTTCTGAAGAAAAGAAAACTGTTCCAAAATGCTTCGTCTGCGGCGAGAAATTGTTTCTCCAGAGCCTACTGGTTTCCAACCAACGTAAAAATCACGTTTTTCTTCATCCACATAATTGTACCGGTCGTAACAATGCTTGAAGAAACGTTGAAATTTCTTGTCTATTGAACATGAATCTACAAAAAATGTTAAGATTTTTATCGTAAGTTTTCACCCGGTAAAAAACATCAATGTGTAAGCTATCTTTTTATCAATTAATTAGTTCTCACATCCACCCATCCGCGCGTCATTCAATCTGCCAAAGCATCCATCCATGCCATACATCACATCAATTCCATTCTTCATATTCATCAAATCCATTCGATTTGTCCCATCTATTCTATCCATTAAATTTTGTCTCTCCCATTCAAGCCATCCATTCTATTCATCCCATCCATTCCATCTACTCATCCATTCAAATCCATCCCATGCATGCATTCATCCTTCCCATCCATGCAATCCATTCTAATCCACCCCATGCATTCAGTCCATTCATCCCATCCATTCCAACCCGTCCAATCCATGCAATCTATTCCAATCCACCCCATCCATTCCAATCCATCCCATGCATCTATTCCATCCATCCCATGCATCATTCCACCCATCCAGTCCATTTCAATCTATCCCATGCATCCATTCAATCCATTCCATGCATCTATTCCATCCACCCCCTGCATCTATTCCACCTATCCAATCCATTCCAATTCATCCCATGCATCCATTCAATTCCATCCTATCTATGCCATCCATTTCAATCCACCCCATGCATCCATTCATTCCATCTATTCCAATCCACCCATCCAAGCAATCCATTCCACTCCATCCCATCCATTTCAATCCACCCAATCCATTTCAATCCACCCCATGCATCCATTCATCCTTGTCCCATCCACCCATCCAAGCAATCCATTCCACTCCACTCCATTTCAGTCCACCCTGTGCATCCATTCATCCCATCCATACAATCCATTCCACTCCACCCCATCCATTTCAATCTATCCCAGGTCTTTACTTACCTACTTCCACTCGAACTTGTCTGAGACGCGAAATACCAACCAGATAATTAGCTTGATCAACTGTGAAACCTTTCAGTTTAAATTTCTGGCCGTTGTAGATCTCCTGTGGGTACAAACCTGTCGCTAGCGTTTCACGAGCCCAGTGCCACAACATGTCAGGATCCGTTGCCTGGCAATGAAATATCAAGGCTTAAAAACAAACATAAAGGCAAGACAAAATGCTAAGGAATCATTAAAGAGATCCAGGGATGCCCAAACAATATGAGTCTCAAATAAATACTTTGTTTAATTGACGTAAATCGCAAAGGAAGTGGTTACCAACTCTTCCAAGCCAGAGCTAAATCCTTTTACGAGCCTAAGTGGCCCATTGGAGCCGGTGCATATCCCCGGTTTCTGTAGTGTTAAGCGGATGAGAGTTGTTGACTCCCCCTGGACGGGGCACGAATCCATTGCAGGTTATCCCCCAGCAGAAGCTGGTACTCATTTTACCGACCTCGGGAGGATGGAAAGCTGAGTCAACTTTGGCAGAAAAGATCACAAAGGTCACACAAATGGCGGTTAGAAGGCAGAGATCTTACCATTACAGTACACCAGCCACACTGCCGTCAGTGAACAGGTTAGAGTATAATGAGGTGGTATCAACATGAGCCTGAATTTCTTGTACAGAATGATGGAGTGAAGTTGTCATGGGATATAAACATTCAATGTGATCACATCATAGAAGCCAGAAGGCCTGACAGGTTGGTAAACAAGCAAGGAAAGAGATGTTTAATCATTGATATTGCTTTATCAGGGGATGTGTGAGTCCATGAGAAGGAAGTTGAGAAAGTTGAGAAACATCACGAACTTAACAAGGAAATCAAACGTCTGTGGAAACTGCAAAACGTTCAGATTGTCCTTGTGGTTGTAGGGGCACTAGGGAGTGTGATTAATGGACTAAGAGAATCGATGGAAAAATTGGAGGTCACATTACAAACACGATTTCTACAAAAAAATAGCATTATTAAGAACAGCTAGAATCCTGAGAAAAGTGCTGGATAATTGAAGGAAGACTGAAGGAAGGAGAAAGAATCCTCTGGGGACTCTTGGTCGTAGGTTATGCCCGCTGCCTTGGGAAGTAAAACAACACAAGGTCGGCCTGCGAAAAGTTCATAATAACTAACGATAATAATAACAGGTAATCGCTCACCAAGATACCGAGATACTTACTCATGGTCGACAATACAGAGAGGCTCATCAAAATTTGAAAATACAAGCTTGCTAAATATATCCTTGTAATCCTGAGCAGTAAATAATAACATAAATTAATTATAATACAAAAACAGCAACAACAATAATAATAATAACAACAATGCTACAGCTATAACAGCCTCAATCCCATCCAAACTCCCATTCTACACAGAAACAGTGTGCAGACTTGTCATGGCAGGTCCAATATTTGAAGAGTCTTGATGGCTAAACGAAGAGCAAAGGTGGTTCCAGATCCCTTCATAACTCCTTCAATTCGTTTGAAGTGATTGGTTGACAGTATTGACATCTCGTGCAGCGTCTTTTTTTTAAGATTCATTGGCTGTAAGTAATCTCTAATTTTTTCGTTGCTTTTTAACATACACAACAGACGCGAAATAAGCTTAGTACATACAGAGACCCACTAGTTCACCAAAACGGTGAGCACAGAGTCTGTACCTGGGCCACCCTCTTTTCCACTCTCTTACTGGGACTTTGAAACCCTCGCAGTTCACATGTCTTGATGGGCGTCTTCGCCGTAACTTAAGGTCGTCATTACCCATTTCAACTAGCCCATCGTTAATCTTATATAGCATGGCGAGTCTCTGGTTTTGCCGTCTTTGTTCAAGAGGCACCCAATTTAGTTCCTGCAGCATTTCTGTGACACTTGAGCTATAGTCATATCGGCCAAATACAAACCGTGCTGCCCTTCCGGTTGCACCATTTCCAGCTTATTGATATTTTCCTTAGTGTACGGGTCCCGGGCTACACAAGCATATTCTAGTGTTGGTCGTACAAGGCTATAGTAAGCAGAGGACTTGACGGTAGTTGAGCTTACTCTAAGGTTTCTTTTGAGGAAACTCAGACTTCTATTGGCTTTGATAGTTATATTATCTATGTGCGGGTTCCATCTCAAGTCATAGGTGATGGTGACACCCACGTATTTCGCCGAGTTGGCTGTGGCCCGAACCTTTCCACTCAGATTGTGCTCGTGTTTGAGTATCAATCGTTTGCGACTTACTCGTAATACTTCACACTTCTCTGGATGAAATTCCATTTTCCACAGTTTCTCGGACCATATTGCTAATTTGTATAGGTCGTTTTATAACACAGTGCTACTGTTACACAACAATTATTACCTGATTTCTTCTCTCATACAGCTCTTGGTGTGCCGCAAGATGAGAATTGACAAAACAAACGCTTGTATTATGAAGCACCATTCTAACGGCTACGCCTCCTTTGTTACCCTGGAAACACAAGATTGATTTCAATACTGAGACCTCTTTCATAACTTGAGGCCACTTTAATATTCTGTCTTCATTCAAATTAGCCTGCCTTGTCCCGTCCAGGGTAACATATTCTTTTATTACTAGTAGTAATCATAGATTAAAAAAGTGCGTTCGAGTATTGGTAGGTTGGAATAGTAATTTCTGAAGT
>JAOCNB020516667.1:0-22890 GCA_026546465.2 Palythoa caribaeorum
TAACACTACAGAAACCGGAGATAAGCACCGGCTCCAATGGGCCACTTAGGCTCGTAAAAGGATTTAGCTTAGCTTAGCTAGGGGGATTCAGTGACTCTCGTCCGCTTAAACTGACCACATAAGACACAGAGGCTCGTAATACGACTTAGCTATTGAATTATCAAAGTTGGTGGTTGTTTGAAAGATTTCATTTCGAACTATTGTCCATTTATCGCATTTGCGTTCAGTACCTTCACTTAGTTGGGTGATTTTGTAGGAGAATGTAATGAAGAACCGATACTTTTAATTGGTGAAATCAGGTTCACTCACAAATATAGTGTGTATTGTATTTTGTATACGTTTTTACAAGAGCAGACTTATATTGCAACAAACTGAAGAACAATTTAGAAACAAGGTCGGTTTTAAGTTAATGATATCGGTATCTTTTAAAAAAAAAAAAAATAGTTCATGATATATTCTAATCAAAGTTAAATTTTTCTTGGAAAAACAGCAGTATCGATGTCAGTTCTAGAGCAACGTTCAGCAGTTCAGATAACATTAAAACAGTTTTTAGATTGAAAGTAAAGTGTATGTTTGTTGTGTATAAGCTATAACGCATATTCTTCGCAAACCCCAAGGTTTCGGTGTAATATATATATATACTTTTTAAATTCACCGATGTGATAATCATCTCTCTTTTTAAATCCATATTAAAAATATTTCTTCTTAGCTGATTCATCAATTACTTGTTCTCGGCTGCTTTTTGTTTGTTTTGTTTTGCGTGCTTTTTGTCCTATTTAATAACTTCGGTAAGATATCGCTGTTTATTTATTCCTTATATTTAGTCTTAGGTTAGATAGGGAGCTCAATAAGCCCCACAGTTTCTATCAGAGCTTCCTCGCCAGAATAATACTTTCAATTCTTTTATAATTTACGTCTCCTCAATCTTTAAATAACATTCTTTTAATATTTTAAATACTCTATATCCATGACAAAGCTATGTGTATTTTATTTCACAGTCGAGATATAAAATTATACGTAATGACGCTGGATAACGCAAAAAACGTTTGCGCCATATGCTGCTTGTTTACCGATTTACATGTTATGTCTTTATATATAGCTTACACTCAATAAACAGGAAAGTTACTAATAACACTTGCAAGTGGTAACCAGTGAGGAGCACCCGTCATGTTTTGCAAGCTCAATGATATTGGATATCTGATAAATTTCTAAATAGCTCCTCTGTGCCCTATTGGTTTGCTTAATCGTAAATCGTGTGTACCTTTAACTTGGGAGGTTAAAGCAGTCAGGTATTTCGCGAAGCTGACATTACTTGGTTGGTATAAAAGCATTCAGGTATCAGTTTACGTTACTTGGGTGTACAGCTTTCAGGTATTTTACGATATTTGGGTGGTAAAGCTGTCAGGTATTGGACGTTACTTGGGTGGTAAAGCTTTCAGGTATTTGATGTTACGTGGTGGTGAAGCTTTCGTGTACAAGCTGTCAGGTATTTGACGTTATTTGGGTGGTAAAGCTGTCGGGTATTTTATGTTACTTAGGAGGTAAAGATGCCAGGTATTCGACGTTACGTGAGTGGTAAAGCTGTCAGGGATTTGATGTTACTTGGATTGTAAAGCTGTCAGGTATTTGATTTTACTTGGATTGTAAAGCTGTCAGATGACGTTATTTGGGTGGTAAAGCTGTCAGGGATTTGACGTCACTTGGATGGTAAAAGCTATCAGGTATTTGACGTTATTTGGGCAGTAAAGCTGTCAGGTATTTGACGTCACTTGGGTGGTAAAGCTGACAGGTATTTGACGTCACTTGGGTGGTAAAGCTGACAGGTATTTGACGTCACTTGGCTGGTAAAGCTATCAGGTTATTTGGGACGTTATTTGGGTGGTAAAGCTGTTAGGTATTTGACGTCACTTGGGTGGTAAAGCTGTTAGGTGTTAGACGTTCTTTGAGTGGTTAAGGTGTGAGGTATTTGACCTTCTTTAGGTGGTTAAGGTGTGAGGTCTTTGACATCACTTGGGTGGTAAAGCTGTCAGGTATTTGACGTCCCTTGGATGGTAAAGCTATCAGGTTATTTGGGACGTTATTTGGGTGGTAAAGCTGTCAGGTATTTGACGTCCCTTGGATGGTAAAGCTCAATGGTAAATGAAGTCACTTGGGTGGTAAAGCTGCCAGGTATTTGACGTTATTTGGGTGGTAAAGCTGTCAGGTATTTGACGTCACTTGGGTGGTAAAGCTGTCAGGTATTTGACGTCACTTGGGTGGTAAAGCTGTCAGGTATTTGACGTTATTTGGGTGGTAAAGCTGTCAGGTATATATTGGACGTTTTTTGGAAGCCTAAAATGTTACTTCTAATAGGATAGACAAATACTTTTATTAGAAAGCTTGCATGGTAAATGTATGGGCAATTCACAGTTACTGATTGTTGTCCATAAAATATATATTCGTTTGGAATAAAACCCAACGCGTTACCCAAAAATATACATGGCGTAATGCCTGTGGGAACAACTCTTCAAAACGAGATTTTTACTGCTCCAATGACTGTGCATTTTGTGATTTTGGAAATAAAACATTTGAATTCCGCCTAAGTGGGGGCTATACACGACTGAGCAGTTTTTCGAGCGGCTTAAAATGAACAAACTTTTGACAACAACAGCTTTATTTGTGCTAACTATGACATCTATGAACGTACAAGAAAAAAAGTTTAAGTGTTAAGGTAGCGACTTCCCGAAATAACGATAAAACTATCTTTAATAACCGGGTAGCTAGTTTCTTATTTACATTTGTGACAGAGAAAATGTTAGCACAATAAAATGTGAAAACGACAAATTATGCACTCCCCCCTCCCCCCACAGGAGAAACGTGTAATAAGTAAATAATATATTTGTCGATATTTTTGCGAAAACATAAGGGAATTATTAGTACTAGCTCATAATTCATATCTCAGAGTTTAAATTAGAAGTAGCAATCAAGATAAAAAAAGAAAAAGTATTTGCAGTATCGTTATCTTTTGTTATTTGCTGAGATTCTCAAGTTGAAGATTTTGTTTAATTTTTTGTTGTTCTGCCAGTGAATTCCAAAATTTGGTTCCATTTATCTTTTGTTAAATAATTCATAGTTGATTAGAATTGGCTTTAAGAAGATAATAAGACTGCTTTGTTGTATTACGTGTCTGATGCCCGTGGAAAAGACTTTTTATGTTTGTCCAATCGAAGAGTTAAAATGC
The DNA here is from genome assembly GCA_026546465.2 of Palythoa caribaeorum. Taxonomy (NCBI): domain Eukaryota; kingdom Metazoa; phylum Cnidaria; class Anthozoa; order Zoantharia; family Sphenopidae; genus Palythoa; species Palythoa caribaeorum. The sequence goes on from JAOCNB020516667.1 coordinate 3,221, forward strand.
GGCAGAAATTTATCCTCTGTTACTCTATTTGCAACCCACGATATGTCGTTAAAGCTTGCGAAGCACTTCAGGTAAAACTAGGTCCCACCTTTACCCCATCTATCGGAGTTGATAATTTGCTTTGGGCACCCTATTAAAAGACAAAGTGGGACTGAAAATTTACAAGTTATTTTTATTTTGTTTTCAACAGAATTGTACCCTTTCGTTCAATAGTTCCTGTTTTGGCGGTGAGACATTCCCGCGCGATCACTACTTACCCTGCGGCTTGTTCTAGTTATATAGGCATTTCCGCACCTTCTTTTAAAGTCGTGACCTTAAAGCGGCATTATTTGAAGCGCGAAAATTGTGCCAGCGGCATTTTTCGTTGATTTTTCCGTTCAGACGTGCTTGGACACAAACATCCATGCATTTTTGTTCTTATCGGACGTGAAGTTTTCCGTGAAAAGTTGTTTTTCAGTTCCGATTTTGGGAAAAATCTTGCTGCGGCAAAATGGGATGAAATGTTTTCCGACCAAAGTCAAGTATATATCTCAATGCATTTTTTTAAAACGCCAGATGTAGCCGTTGTGTTTCCAGCGGATCGCGAAGTTTTCCTGTGTTTGATATATCATGACTGAAGGAATATGAGTTGACTTTATCTCGTGTTGTAACACACACCCTCCCTGCTTTGCATGGGACGGCGGCTAAAAATGATTTTATTCAAGGTTAAGACATTGAACTTAGCTACAACTCTTACTTTTTATAATTGCTAGAAAGACAGCATTTTTAAAAAGCATGTGCATAACCTGCCATCCCCAGAATTTACAACTACAAATTTTATGTGACTTTATATTTATTGCATAGAGAAAGATTTAAGTGCAGTTTGGAAGAGTTTCATTACCCGAGTTTGTTCTAAGAAGCAGGTATAGCCTTTTAATTTTATGAAAAACTTTAACAAAGGAAACGTTTTATGTTGTATTTTGTTTTATTTTAGTTATAATGAGTAAAAGTACAAACATTCTCTGGTTTACGTCATCGCAAAATTTTGTCGCAACGTGACTGTTTTTCTCTGTGATTTCAACATATTGTGCCTGAAGCTTTGTTTACAAGTTGATGTTAAAGCAGTAAGGCCTTTCGGAAGTTATCAAATTATGGATAAAATATTTTTATCGTTCCGGTCATGTTTGAGTTTTAAAACCCCCGAGGGGTTTTGAAAAAGAAAAGACTGGGTTTTGCCACTCCACCCGTCCTAACCACGCCCATAACCTTTCTATCAGCCTTTCACTGTTTCAATTACCATATTTTCAGTTGTACGTTTTATCGATATGCCAGTTGAATCTGTCGCTGATCTTAAATAGAGCGCAGAAATACTGTAGGTGAACTCGTACTTAACAGTGTACGAAAACTCTTGCGCTAGAACATTGAATTCGAGTTATATTTAAGTCAATTCAGGAGACCCGTTTGAAGTTAATTGGCCAAAAAATACCCCAAAGAACAGAGGGTCAGTTTGGCAGTTTAAAATATTGCGTTTCCTATATTTTTATAATCCTATATTTTTATAGAAAACGAACCAGTTTTACCAGAAGTACAAAATCAGTCAAAAAAGTTATGGCAGATCGCTATATAATTATGTAACCCCTTTTTTGTGTTGACGTAATTTATTCATGGCATACACAATTTATTTATATAATTTACATACCACGATTTTGTTCCAGCAATTTTTACTCGATATCTGTGTATTGTATTCAGTACCTATTTCTTTTTATGGGCCAAATTAGCTGTTTTAATTTTTTTTTTGGCTCGTCACTTTTCCTTATTGTATTGTTGTTACTTTTACGTTTTGTTTCGGTTCTTCTTTAAACCATATAAGTGTTGGGTTTCGTTTCAGACACAAGAAAGCGGCGAAGAAAACAAGCTTGAGTTGATGCGGCTGGCTCTCGCCCGAAATCTGGCTCGATCAATATTAAAGGAAGGCCAAGTTTAAAGGATACCGCCTCCGGTGTATACAGCAGACGCTCATCGGAACTTAATCATCTGTAATCAACCGTTGCTTCCGGAACAAGAAAATGCAGTTTGATATTGATGGAACATTCTTGTAAATACAGACTATAAAGCCCAAACTGTAGGCTTCAATACACGTGAAATAAAAGACCTTTTAGACGTGTAGCAAGTTGGCTACGAATAAAAATAGGAGAGACAGAAGGCATTTTGTTATACTCATTATTTAGACAATAAAAACAGTCTGGTATGAAACTCGAAGAACATGATATTGATAACTCTTTTATACACGCGAGTTTTTGGTATCGAGCGAAGAGGTTCATTTTGTCTGTTACGAAATTTAGTCTGGATGCCAAATGCGTTCTCCCAAGAATGAACAAAACGTGGGTTTGAAGCCATGTTTCGTTACTTTAAAAACGGTAGGACTGAAAGTTTGAGCGTTGGGAAGAAAGTGACGCCACAAAATTTTACAATTACTGTTTATGCTCACGCAAAGATATGCAAAAAATAATGTTACTTTTCATTTACTCTTAATAAAGGCGTCATGAGGATGCCGAAACGTCGAGTGATAAATTTTACTCAGTCTCTGACGTGATTTCTTGAAAGTATTTACACACATTTTTTTTATAACAGCTCTAAGAACAACAAGGCTTAAATTGGCCAAATTTAAGAACAAATTAAGAAGAAACTCAAGCTAATATTCGATAACTTGAAAAACTTTTCAGTTTAACCTAGCATTACAGCATGAAACAAAAGAGATGCACGATGTTTCTGTTTTGTCACGAAAACATGTTTCAGACCGATACATATTGCAATGAAATTCCTCATTTACAATATCAGAGTTTTATATATCGCTTACGCCGGAATTTCCAACCGCTCAAAGAAAAAAATAAGAACAATTTGAGGCGAAGTTGCCTGTTTTACAATCTTTTAATATACTTTTGTAAAAATTCCGTAATTCAGCCAGTTGGTTGTAAGGGAATTCTAATAAAGCTATCTACTTAATAAACTTTAGCACAATTTTCTCTTTCTTTCAAAAAAGCTTGAACATTGGGTATGATGGTCGACAAGATACATTCGTTAGGAGTCGAAAAACAAACTATTAACATCAAACAATACGGTTCAAACCTTTGGCAAACGGTCCACTGTTTCCTTTTATTAATATCGAAATCGATCATGTTTTGACTTCGCGACGTATTAATGCAGTTTAGTCAGCATTGAGTTTAGCCGCCATATCTTTGTACACTTGGTCCCATGCCAAATCTTCTTGCCCCGCGGTCAACCTTAATAATCTTATTACGTCATCATCAATGTTTAAACTCGGCTAAAAAATCAACAGGGTAGGAAATAAATGGGCGTTGCACCAGTATTGGCCAATCAACACATCAGATTCACGTGACAACTTTGTTTGGACTGAGCTTGTACACGGTCCTACCGCCAACTGACTTAGTTTTGGAACAGGTATTGGTAAGTTTCCATATTTAGAAAACGTGGACAGATAAGTTTCCTTATATGGAAAAGAGAAGCCTGTAAGCGCTTAGTCTGGAGAAGCGCCTTATTTCCCACCTTCGTAATTTTTAGTTGAGTTTAAAACTTTTATAATGATGTAATTATTAAAGATGACTAACTGTGACAAGAAGAGAACAAAAATTTGACATTGAAAATGGCAGAAGATAAATCAAAGGTGACTAAACAATATTAATGCGGCTTGAGGTTGTAACTTTTGGAGCTCGATAATAAAGGGAACAATGGACACATTAATAAAGGTTTGAACCTCAATTAATAGTTTCGGTTCTTCGGCTCGTAACGAATGTATCCTGCCACCCGTGGTATTATGGTGACCTTCGCGCCTTCTGTTGACTGGAAGTAGTTTTTCGCATTCACATGTGTAGTGGACTTCAATTTGTTGAGGCTTGTACAAAACAAACCATTTTGTACCTTACACAGTTATGAAATGATGAAATGACCATAAGCTACCATTTTTTGTGGATTTCGCGACAAGATGTTTGGAACAAAGCTAACTATGTTCCCCGAACACGATAACTGCGACAAAATGCAACCGACACATTTTCTTAATATATTTTCAAATGTTCTTTTTTAATCTTTTAAATCACAAGCGAATTTAGTTAATGTAACTGTAGATAGGATAGTCTCAAACAAGATGGTATAGTTTCGGGACCTTGAAGGCAACCAGAATGTCGCCGAACGCTCAAGTGATACGTCGGCCTTAAACCAATATTCAAAAAGCTGTCGTATCAAAATACTTCGGAAAAGTTTGCATATAATTTTCAGTAAAATGCCACATAAAATAGTATTTCTTTAAAAACCGTTTATATTTGTAAAATAATTTCGAAGGAAAATACCATACAAACACTCTTAGTCTTTTTCTATAATAAAATCAAAATTGTGTTATGTTTAAAACAACTTCTCTCAAATCACAAAAGAGGTAACAAGTAAAAACCGATTGTGTCTATATTTCGTCCATTATAAAAATGGTTTTCATCACGGCGATCTTTTATTATATTTACAATTTATTTTTAAAATAGCGGGCAGTTTTTTCGGCTGTGACGTATATATAACACTATCACGTTTCAACCTAAAAATTATCGCCTTTTTACATTTGTTTCTATACTATAGAAAGTGAATTTAGTGAGTTTCTACAGCTGCCATTTGACGATAAAATGCGGAAAACTTCGCTTAAAAACAAGGAAGATAGTTTCGCCGTGTAAAAGTTTTATTTCCGACTTTTAATTTTTTTTTGTATTTGACTACAAAGTTTCTTTTCCCCACCCTGCCTGGCTTTATTCTTCTTCTTTTTGGAAGAAATGTAAAATAGATGATCCAGTTTTTAAAAAGAGACCAATTAATTACCCCCAGTTTATGAAGCGTGGTATAAACTGCGTAACTTAAGAACAACTCGTCCAAAACTCGCGAAATAATAGATAGTTCGCCCGCCTTTCTCTTCTTCTTCAGCTGCGTGTAACATTATCTCTCTTGTTTCACGTTACAGATGAATTTAAGAGTGAAATATCAGAAGAAATTGTGTGCCTGTTAACGAAGGCAAACTGATTTGAGAATGAGTAGTTGATTTGCGGTCTCATAAAATCTAAATGGGCTTATGATTGCCATCTTATCGAGTTACTAAAAAGCCGCGTCGCTTTTTAATAGAAATTCACAGACTGTGTTCCATAGAATCGCATTACATACTTAAGTGCGTCCACGTAATTTGTTTATTATCTACAAGTAGAAACGCCGCGGCGAGGTGGAGAAAGTTTGACCAAACACCTGTCTCCACTTCGCAGCTTTCAATTTACTCTCTATTGACTGAATATTTTCATTTCCATTGCTTCTAATTTCTTTTTCAATCTTAATTTAGGGAGCGTGTTATCTTTCCAGTTTATGGATTCGAAAACATCAACTTATGTTAACACGATTTCAGTATAATTTTCGTTCGATCATTTTAAGGTAAAGTTTTTCTTTTGCCCTGAATCGGAGGTTTTGTAATTTTTACCTTCCTGTCGTGTTTGTGAGAATACAAGAGTTCTTTGAGTTTTATCTGAATATTAGCAGAATATTTTAATAATTAGTACACACTGAGTTCGTTTTTCTTTTGTATTCTTAAGAACTGCTTGTCAATAACATTTAATGTAACCAGCAGACAGTACATTGAATATTTAGCTATATCACTAACTAGATATGACGGACGATCGCGAAATTTCTTGTAGAAAAAAGTCTTAAGACCAGCCTCTTTTAATGTGAATTTTATTTTTAAAACTTGAAACTTTTTCCTACATCAAGCGTTTGTTCATTTTTTACAGCGAATAGGATTTCAACAGATTTTTGATTCAATCAAAGTGAACTCTGTTAAAAGAAAAAACACATTTTGAAGCCGATTCTAACTCAGTTTTGGTTCCGGGAAAAAAGAGTGAAAGGAAATGTTAAACTCGCTGATATAAACATTGTGTTCAAATCAGGCAATTAGTTTATGGAGCTAATTTTAATCTTCGCGTTTATTTCTTGAAAGCTTTAGAAAATTTCGGGACCTGCTGCGCCGGTATCTTTTCTTATGTGGTAATCCTATTTATCTGTCCAATCACTCGATTATCAAAAATGCCGACCAAAGCCGAAAAGCTCGTAGTTTAGGTAAAAACTGAACACTAGATGCCGCGACTTTACTTAGCAATTGTCTTTTACCGCTAGCAAATCGATTTGATGATTTTATTCATGTTTTGATGTTTTTATTCATCGTTTTTTAAAACGATTATATTTCCGACGAAAATTAATGGGACTCGATTCGTCTTTGCGCTTAGCCTTAGGTAAAGATGAACTCACTTCGCACGCAAATTGAAAACAAGATATTTTTTGTTTGATGTTATAAAAAATTTTAGTTGTTAAACGTTTACTTTCAGATAGAACACTCCATGTCTTGGTAGTAAAGCGATTAACAACAAATTACTTTTTAAGACAAGTCTAAAGTTGTAATTGTTATCGGAGCAGGTGCCCAGTTCATGAGCGCAAATTTCTTAAACGCTCCGCTCGCCAACTACTTACAAACGAAAGTCGTAAAAACCATGTTGGAACACCTAAAAAATATTTTCAGCTCCTTGTGCTTTATTCAAAAGAACCTTTCCACACAATACGGAAGTACAAAAACTCCAAAATATTTTTATTTTGATAGAATAATTTTTATCAGCAACATAACATTTTAAATCGCGAAGTTTGGCCGTTTGAACACGACCCGAAGTAGGTTTTTTCACCTGTTTGTATCTTCGACAGTTTAACACTGTAGTTTGGCATATATAAACTTCGCTATCGTATTCAAAACCTTTTGTTTAACTCTCCCAAATTGTGAATATACATTCCACAAACCTTAACAACTTCTCTTATCGACTTCCTAAGCTATTCTGCCAAAAAATGAAATATTTTAAAAACTCAATTTCATGTGTATCTATAGTTTCGATCAAACTGAAAACTTGACAAAAGGTTGTTTTAAGTAAACTTATTTCACAGACAAAGTACATGTTTGTAATAATACTACTCACACACTTTCATACCATGACTCAAACACGAATTTAATTTCAATCAAAATGGCAAGTTTCTTTTGTAAGTCTTAATCGGTACGTGCGACTTCCAGGTTTTTTATTTTAATTTCATGTTGTGCGGTTGAACACTTCATTTTTTTTCAGAATATGGATGCGTCCGTTCAGGAGACGGTTTTGCCAATAGCTGCAATTAGGGAATAGTCCAGTTTTTTTTATCTATTGTTATTTTAACACAGTACCGGCTCTATTGATGTTCCGAAAGACTAAAACCATTAATAAATAAAATTTTAAAAAAACTTGCAGAGCAAGACATAATTATTGTCAAGTCTTGAGTCGTTTCGTAAATTTGCAAAGTGCACGACAAAAATAATGTGTTTGCACTTCTGATGTAATGCGTTGAATCCTCGAGGCCTCCCTACCGCGATAAAAACTTGAATTCAATAAGATGTTTTTCTTAAACACTGCAGTAAGCATAAATTTTGTTTTAAAGATTCGGGACGGACCCTTTGGAGATCGGAAAGCTGATATTTGCCTGTCCCAGAAAGAAAAAGAGCAACCAAATGCTCTTGATGTTTCCGAGGTTAAATAAAGGTCAGATCATTGAGCTCTTCCTTCGGGACGGCGGCGCGATGAAAATTCTTTTCTGATTATGGTTTCAGGGCAGCAATCTTCATCAGTTATCTTTAAACAAGACTAGTTTTGTTTTGAACATAAAAATTGAGTTTTCCACTTAACACATGCGGTCTTCACATTAACTGCCTCAGCATGGGGTACAATTACTTTAAGTTTTATACAAAAGATGTTTTCATGGAGTTTCCTCAACTATCGAAAAAATTAAAACAAACACAGAGTTATGATAAATCTGCAAGAATATTCAGTTTGTATTAAGATCAGTCTTACATAGCTTACACTTAGGAACGACTGGCTCGGTAAACTATCCGAAAAACAAATAGTCCAAAACTATTTTTAAAATGTTCCCACGTATTAAGCTTTCATTATTTCAAAACCGAGCAATTTTGCCAAAGCTACGAAGAAGAAGATCTTAATAAGCATAAAAAGTTTCTTTGAAAGAACGTAGTGTCTGTAAACTCTTCTCTTAATTTTAGTCAAGCAACGGCGGTTTCTATCGCGAAAGTTTGAAATGTTGTCTAGCTGGAAAGTGAAAAGTTTTGTCTACATTTTATGTTACTTCTTGACTCAAGTGTACCGGAAAACTAGTTTTGTGTTTACTAATCTTAGATGGGAAAAAAATACGATTTTGTACTTCTTCGCACTCTGGTGAATCAAAAGCACGGGTCTGTTTTGATATTAACGTATTCTGTCGGCATTTTTTGTGAAACTAAAAGAGGAAGATGATCGTTGGCACTTTGCATAATTCTGATTATTTTCATTCATCGTTAATATTAATTATGTATTTTCTATATTCTTATTTAAAATATGTTTCAGCTAGGACTTTTTGATGGGTCATGCACTCGAGTTTTGGGTCAGCACCAAGTATCTCGGCCTTTACTATCGTAAGTATGAAAAAAATTTTATTCCTTTTTTATACTTGAATTAAAATAATTTTTTCCAGTGTTATAGATTTTGTTCGCCGGATATTCTGAGTTTTTGACATTGAATAAATTTGTTTCATCGTTTTAGAAAAAGCAAGTTGTTTTAGAGCAAAGTTGAAAGACACCATTATACTTGTTGTTTAGACCGAACAGAATTAATGTCTTAAACCACTTTGCAGCCAGTTCCTTTATATCCTTATCTTAAATGACGTGGAAAAAATTACAAAATATACGTAGCACTGGTTTATTGAAGTATTCTAAAGATTAAGAGTAGAGTTGTGCAACCGTTAGTCATATAGTTTGCACAACAATACAAAGCTGAAACGGATCATTTTTGTTTGAAGCTAAGAAAAAAGAAAACCAATTCTTATCAAACATACATTTTTCGCTTTTTATACGTTCCGTTTCTTTGAGATTCTGATTTTTATCATGTACCAAAAAAAATAAAGAAATAATCAGTCATCATAATAAATAGATGCTGTAAGGTTTTTCAAAAGTATTTTCTCTTTCTAACTATTACAATATATATGTAAACTAGAAAACCGAAAGCGGTTTCTTTTAATTTTCGTAGAGGGTGATGACTTTATGGATCGCGAAGGGGTCGCACGCGCGCAAACTTTTTCATAACTCTTTCAATACAACACCGCCTTAATAAATTTCACAAGGAGTATCAACAAAATGTCTCATTGTTCAGTGGTGGGATATTTTAACATTTTCCTGGTCTTATCATCTAATTTGTCTTCTCATCTAATTTATCAATGTCTGTTTCAAGAAACAAAAATGTCAGAATTGCATTCCGATAAAATCTTTATAGGATCTTTGTCTTTTTGATAAATTTAATAGCCAGATAACTGCTCGGAAACCGATGTGTTAACACACTTGAATATGTGGTTTCGAAAGTGATTTTAAGAATAAAGGAGATTTTGGCAAAGGTTCTTGTCCACAAGCCGATAACTTTGAGTGTTTAAAACTATTTTGCATATCTAAGACTAAGAACCGACATTAGTGGCAAAAGATAAACAAAACTTTTTATAAAGTTTAAAAGAACACCATACACTTTATCGGACACACGCGTACTTGCAAAAAGACAACAAAATACTCTGCTGCTAACACGAATTGGCTCTCAAATCCAGTTCTTATTGAATCAAAGATGAAAACTAACGCTGTCCAGAGTTGAGGATTATTTTAAACAATAAAGGTCTTACTGCATGAAGAGCTGATCTATTCATAGCCATGGATGCTTACAATTCTTAATTGGATGTTAGCAGCTAAGACCAAACAATAAATACATCAATTTTCTCCTGTTTTTAATATCTGAAATTAAAATCACCGGATTCTGGCCAACGTTATGTATGACATATTTGTTTTTCTTTCGGTTTTCTTGAATTTTTTTTTTTAAGCTGATGCAACTTTTTCTATAAAAAATCTGCATTCAGACAAATAATTCAACATTCGATATCTTATTTCATTCACGTTCGCTTTTATCTAAGCGATCCAATGATCTTGGGGTATGAAGAAACTGTTATGATGAATAATGGTATCGATGATACGATGCGGAAAATATGGCTCGGGAATAACAAAGAATGTTAGAAACAAAAGAGAATGTTAAAACAATAAAGTGTGATCAGTAAAGAGAAAAGCTAAAGATATCATTGTGTTGTTAGGCCAGAGAGAAATTCGCCCAGGAAAAGTCTATGTTTGCATAAAACTCTGCAAACAAAACTTTGTCTTTAAAGCGTAGCCCCGCCGTATCCTTGCGCAAAACTAAAACTAAAATTAATTTTGTATGTGCGTAATGTAAGCGCGAAATCATTTTCGTCCTGTCCTATTTTAAAACTGACACAAAAAACCTTCTAACATCAACACCCACACTTTAAAAATAGTAAACTCTTTTAATACATCAAGAACACGAAGTAACATAAACATCGTTGTTTATAAATATTGGTTTAGCGCGAGTGGCCGCGAAAACCGACAGACACGAGGCGCTGGCAATTTCTGGTTTCCAATGTTTTCAGTTTTGGAGTAGCGACTTGACGGAAATAACCCGCTGTTTAATATTATCACTTGTGTGTGAAGTAGGCGCAAACCGCGGAAGTAGCCGAGTTAGAACAGACTGTTTATCAAGTGTAACTTGCATCTAAACTATCGATGTTAAGTATGCTGACGAAATTCATCCTTTGTCGAGCGGCGACAAAGTCTGATGTCTTGATATTTGTTTTCAGATTAAAGCTCCCGCTATAATTAAGAAAAGCTTATCCACATTTGTTTCTTTTAAAAGAAACAATCTGTTGACGCTAGAAACAGGTTATTAAAATTGTTCCAAGAACTTTTCCTGTATGTATAGTCAGTTGTGTGTGTTTAATATAGGTAGTTAGATAGATTCCCAATCTGCCGCGCTCAACAAGCAAGTCGCACTGCTAAAAAAAACGCCTGTAAGTAAAACTTGTAAAAAAGCGTTTCTTTTTCTTATACTTGATAATCTTATTTATTTTGTTCTTGATACTTCTGTAGAATGTAGATTATAAATATACATTTCATTTACAAATCACATTAGCCACCTAGATGTTGATTTTCCATGAGGAAGTAAACAGCTAGAATTAGAAAACGCACTGCTTTCGCTTTTTTGCTGATGCATAAACTCAGAGACAACCGAGAAAAGAAACATTCCTTAAATATAAAAGATCTTTAAATCTGTGACTCTATGAAAACATAGATAGTTCCACAAGGTTTAAAACTCTCTATTTCTTAAAATTCAATTGTGTCTGATATATTTGAGAACGTATTTTAACACTCTACATATTACATGTACAATGTTAATACTGTGCGCTTTGTTTAATTTTTATCAAAGTAACAATTTGATACTGATTCAGTGATTGGTTTCTGGAAGAGAAATTTTCTTTAATTTCGAGTGACTTCAAACGAACTGTGTGACATACAAGTTATTGAGAAGACAGTTCATAAGACTCAAAAACAATGAAACTCTCCCTTACCTAATTTCGAAAGGAAAAGATTAATTTGACAGTAACTCACCATACTCGCCTTAAAAACAATATTACAGATACCCGTTGAATTGAATCGCAGATCGAACAACTTTTGCACTTTGTTTCCGGTTTGCGAGAGCTGTCTTCCGGTGTATTGTGAAGTGCGGTTCCTTTAAACAGAACTTTCGATCTTTTTTTAAAAATAATTATGCTAAAGTTAAGAAAAAGATCCGAAGACAACCGAATTTAACTTCCAATCAGTTTCGCGAGAATTTTTTTTCGCGTCGCAAATTAGAATATTGAAAGCGGGTTTTGTTTTTTTTTAAGGTGCTGAAACAGGAAACCGAAAAAACTCAACTCAACTCAATTTTATTATTGTCAATAAAATAGCAGCAGTATCATCTGCAATAATTTGCTTCCTATAGCACTCACATGTGGTTTTTCTGTAACTTTCTATAAAAAACGAGAATATTTTGTCAAACGGAAATTCTGGACTGATAATCGCAATAAAAGGGCCGCTCCCGACTGTAAACCGGACAGGTAAATTGTGATGCGTAACAAAAAGATGAGCTAATTGCTTTTACTTATCACAAATTTGTTTTCTGAACACTCTTTTGGCTTGGTACTCAAAAATTCATGAAAATAGCACCAGAAATCTCTCTAGTTTACCAAAAAGGTATACAGAGTACACGGCACTGACAGATATCAACAGCCATTAAACTTTAAAGCAAATGCACATTTGGCAGGTTTTGACTTAAATTAGAGGTATCGACAGAGTCATTATATTTGCACCGCGGATTCTTGTTGCACATTTCAGTTTTTGAATCCGGTCGCCTTTTGTTGTAATAAACAAGCAACTCGAACGGTAGATTACCAATAAAATAAAAATAAGTTTGCTTTTTGCTGTTGAAAACAGTTTGATTTTCTTCGATGTTCTCCTTACAATTTCTCAACATGAAACTAGAACCAACAGCGTTCGACTTCCTTGGGAGGCGCGGAGAAGCATAACTTTTTCTCATCAAAGCTGACCGGCTCACATAAAAGGAACCGCTTCCCCAGTAAAAACGTGATTCTAAAATATTAACATGCGGCTTGCTGAGTCTTGCAAACCACCTAATCTTGATAAGTGATTGTCATTTGTAAACGGTTTAGCTTCACAATTCGTTCAAACTTGAGCAATGTTTATGTAACCCTTGCAAAATAATCTTCTTTTTGCTTCCAAATGACCGTGGTAAACATTCTCCTGTAAAACAAAACGAACGCAAGTCTGAATAATTAGTGAAACCCGAAATGCGTGTAATGTTATGGCTCTTTAAACTCAATTTCAACTAAGCCACAGTGCAAAGCTACCGACAGGCTGTGTTTTATATGCTTCAAAGACATGAAAAATATTACGGCGTAATATAGCCAATAAGTTGTTAAGTGAATTGCACACAGCGGCCACTTCATCAAATAAAAAATTTCATTAACAGATAGTTTGAATAATAATATGCTTGGAAATCGACCGCTTTAGTCAAGTGAAATGATGCAAGCATTTTCGGCGACATGGCAAAAGCTTAATAGCGGGAGAAAGCGGTCCGAAAACACATCAATTTGGCTATAATATACTCTTGCATAGAATCATTTCAAAGCTATGAAGCGAATGCTGATTAGAATATAACAAACAAATTTCCCCGCCAACAAAACAATAATCACACAAGACTTGTCAATTTTGATTGACACGGATACCCTTTGGTTTTGCCGCTTCTGGCCTTCAAATTCGTAATGAGAGTCACTGAATCGTTTTTGTGGAGAGGTCGTTTCTCCCGCACTTAAACCGTATTTTTCAACAATCAAACTCACTTAAGTTTTGAAGTCCGCGGAGAATAATAGAAAAAAAGTTTAGGTTTTCAACACAAAGGAAAAAAAACTCTTTCTTCGCTTTGATTTTGCCTTAGTTCATGGGCATTACTGTCGGAAAACGGTTCAACAGCTGCACTTAATTAAATGCCCGTCAACATGTGTGATTTTGGCAACAAGCACGTGTTATAGAGGGTAGACTTGCGCTCTGTCTTGTGATTGGTGCGGCTTGCGCACTCGCTGTGACGTCTGCTCTCTAGGGATTGATCAGTGAAACGCCGCCTCTCATAGCGGCTTCTTTTGAAGTGGGAAATGGAACTGCCGCACTTCAAAACACTTCCAAGACAAATGCGGAGCGTCTTTGAACAGTTTACAAGTTTTCTCCCGCAAGAAGCCGTTTCGAAGTTTTAGTTGCTTAGAGTCAGCAAAACATCGCATACTGTGTATGGATCGAATCTTTATGGAAAGTCCCAGTCGAAAGACATTTTGAGAGGCCCATCGAAGCGTCGCAATTGATATATGTGTGTTTGAATATTTGCTTTGAGGCAAAGGGTCGGTGTTTTTGATCTTTCTGCGAGGCATTTCTTCTGTAACTGAAGATTGAACGAAACAACTGCCGCGCATTTTGTAACTTGCTTCTTTCTGGATGCATTCAAATGTTATCGAAGAATCACTGCGATGGAAAATGAGCAAAGGAGCTCGATTGACCCGCACAAGTTGAGTTTGGCACTAATTCACCAACAACAGAAATCTACACGTGAAATTGACTCGTCGGCGAGTAGTGAGTTTCCAATGAATATGAGGCCGGCCCCAGCCGGATCTGAAGATTCAGCAGAAACTCTACTTGCCAAACAACAGTCAGCATTTTCCAATAAACCCGAACATTTTCATGGACCAAGTTTAACACCTCGACGGTTGATGAATAAGCAATTGATAAATTCTCATGCTTTTGCACACGGTTCAGATGAAGATAAGCTTGCCCCACTTGGATTTGAACCTGAAGGAATTGAGACGTGCACTCCGCCAGTAGAACGCTGGTCGTCAGATTTGCTGGATACATTGAACACTGCTGAGGGTTTTAAGTTGTTTTATAATTATTTACAGGGCAAAAACTGTCAAATTCTTTTGGAATTCTGGAACGATTGCGAGGAGTACAAGCGAATGGCACCTACATCACCTCAAGTTCGCTCTGCCGCAGCCAATGCGATTTTGCAGAAGTATTATCAGTCTAAAAATTATCCATTACTAGAAATAAGGGACGCTACTAGAAGTAAGATTTCTCAGCAAATGAACGATTCTGTGCTTGACTGTCACCTTTTTGATGAAGCTCTATCAGTGGCTCTCTCTAACATGAAAAACAATTACTACCCGTCATTTTTGGCCGGCTTCGATTCGCCTAAAGGACTCTATGATCGCCATTGTGTCGGAAAATTTCATTCGGGTTATCTGCCTCCTTTACTGGAAGAAAAAGAACTTGGTTTAGGGGATATTGAGGAAGATAATTTTGAACAAAAAAGTACACGGCAAACAGGAATTGGTGGAAAAACAGAAGTTCAGCTCAGTCGCGCGCGGTGAGTAGCTACTACTGAGATTACACAAGAATATTTGTAGATTTTGACAAATCTCTTCAACTTTCACTACAGTTTAGAACTTTAATCTAAAAATATCCTTGAGTTAGCTGAGAAATAATACCGTCGAAAATACACATTGTTTTTGAACAGCGTAAAGCAGTACACTTTCTCGTTTGGCATTTGTTTTGCTCCACTGGTTGTCAGTGCATGTAGTTGATTTATCAATGATGAATTTAAGATGCGAGAACAAGTTTACATTCTGATATCGGCGATCACTTATTTATAGCTCCTGTACTTGTTGAGAATTGTTGAAGAGCCTAATTCATATTGAAGTTTGTCAACTTGTTTCCAAACCATTTGAAATGTAAATTAGCGGTAGTTTGTATGTTAGTGGACGAATTAATTGACCTTCTTTTTAATTTTCGGAGCATATAAGATCTTTATTATCGGAAGTATTGCTAGCTGATTAAATTGTTAAAAAGTTCGGTGCGAGAAATTGACGTGGGAGTTAGAGAGACGAATTTCTCGGGTTCCGAAATATGTTACTTTTCGGCGATTATGGATAAGTTGTTTGACCCCCGGATAAATTTAGAACTCAAGAGTTGATTGTCATATTCAACTCAAATCTCTATTTTTACTACTGGAACTTACGCGATTGTTTAGTTAAGTCTGAGAAAGAAAACAGACTCTCGCTGTGAAATCCCAGCCCGTGGAGTATCGCAACATCAGTTTTGCGAGATTCGGTTACTTGCTTGGATTTTTGCACCCAAAATCTTATAACTCTTCCTTGCCGTTGTTTTGTTATTTCCGTCAAACAAGTCGGAGATTACAGTCAAGGTATTATTATGTTATTTCGTGAAGGCCAGACAAAAATAGTCTACTTGTAATACTACTCATTCGGAGAATTGGTACTTGGAATATAGAGAGGGTGTGAATGTCGCTATAGGTCGTTTAGATTTGAGATACTTGATGTATTGGTATCACATAAATGAAAACAAGCTGAATTATTGTGTGGAATCCCCGCTTCGATATACGAATAATTTGAATATGAAACTGAGTAAAAAACAACACGTTAAGATTCTTCTTCATTTGAGAATATTTGTGTCGGCAGCTACACAAAATTCTAAATCGGATTTGTTCCATGATATAAAATGTGTCAAGAAAAATAAACGATTTGCTCCAAAACAAACAAATAGTTGAAATCACAGAGCTGTCTTGAAACATATGTAATACAAATCTACTGATATTTGACAAGCTTTTCTTTGCAGAGGCAAAATATTGTTTTAATTGCCTTGTGCAAACCTATTGCAGTGCATTGCTATCATATTAGGTTTTGTAAAAGAAAACTATCTGAGATGGCATCTGAAGAGCAAAGGGCAGCTCGTTCATTGGTTCATTGAGGATAATTAACACCATGTATTGAAAGATGTTGATACACTCCATTCTCAAGATGATAGTGTAAAGTCAAGCTATGGGTGACCATAAAGCTATCTAATTCCTTGTCCATAGTATCATGCTGGTAGATCTACCAATAGTAATGTTTTGATCACACACAGACTCCTTTAACTCTTTCTGTGCGGTGAATGGGAGATTATGACCTGCAGATTTATAAACATATATTGTAATTCTGTAGACTAACTATGAAATCAATTAAATAATCATATTTTAAATGGTAGAAAGGGGTCTGATATAGTTCAGAAAAGCTCTCCATGTTAATCAGACTTTTGTGGTTTAAAAGGTCAGGGGTAGTGTTTCAATAAATTATTTAGATAGGGTTGCAGTGTCGTTTATTATTATAACAGATGTATTTCCCATGAGACATTATTTAAACTGCAAAGAAAACTGTGATTGAAAAAAGTCTGTGAGAATTGACCTTTTTAATTTTTTTTATTTCCTTTCCAAGTCATTTTTTTAGTAAGCACAGCTTGTATTTCCTTCTTAATTTGAAAAATTTAATTATGCTACTTGACATCCTCTTCAACTCAATGTTGCTCTTTTATCTTCCATTTTATCTACCATTTCAAACTCTATCACAGATTATTGTTTGTATGACACTATAAAAACACTTGAGATTAAGTAAAGTTTGATCCCAAAAGCTAGAAAAACTGTTTAGTAAGGTCTGCAATCTCCATTGCAGCATTGGTTAAAAAATGCTATGTTTATGTCGTAAATATTTCACTTTTGCAGCTGCCAGCATTTTCTTTATTTATAAATTGTAAATAGAGATGATTTTATGAGGTGCAAGAATTTTATGAAGTGTAAAAAGAATAATTTTACAGCAATTAATTTATTAAATCTTATCTTGTCCCAGTAATTACAATCACTGTTGTGATTTTTCCCTCAAATCTATTGTTTAGAGATAAATCTTTAGCAAAAAGTCTAATGTAAATGCCCTACATCTTATTGTTGCTAGATCGTTAATTGAATACTTATTTAGCTCAATTTTATTTTTCTTCAGGAATGCCATTCAGTTTCCAGTTAAAGGTCTTCACTCCCCATATTATTACCCATCCGCTCCCCTGCAGTCTGTGAGAGAATCAGAAAACCAGAGCATATCAAGTGGAGGTTTGACTGAAGATTCCATGTCTGTTACTACTGAGTGAGTATCATACATTTCTACTAACAAAAAGAGATCAGAATAAATGTTATATAATTGGGTTTGTCTTTATATTTGCAAGTTGAATTTTTGGTTTTATTATCTGAGAATAAATTTAGTCAAACCATACTTAAGAAATACTGTTGTTGTTAATTTGTGCAAAACAAACATTTTTCACCAGTATCTTTCTAACAAAATAAAATGTTTACTGGAGATTGTTTGATATGAATAAAAGTTAATGCAGAGGTTTTCCATTGTTTGTTTTCTTTGTAGTCTTTAAAATTCTGTGTAATATGAATTTGAATTCTCATCCAGAGAATTTGATTGTTTTTTTTCTATTTGACCATTACATATTGATTTGTATTAGGTAAATAAGGAAAGGATGATCCTTAAAGAATCCAGTTTATAGCTGAATTTCCATCTATTGCAGTTTTATATTGACTCCTTTTAATCTTTTGTTTGCGTAACTTTCTAGTTATACGAGTCTCGTATCTATAGTATGTTTTCATTTTGAAGGCACTATCCTGTTTAATTTTGTTATTTTTTTTACTTTACTTTTGCAGTAGTGATGGTTATTCAAAATGTAGTGGCAACAGAAGGCACAAGTCAAGTGGTTCTCAAAAGATAATGCAAAACAGTGGTCTTCCAAACTTAAACAAATTTGTTCCGGTGAGTGCAACCTCTACTTTTTTTGCTTAACCCAAATTAGAAAGATTTCGTTTGATTTTATCCAGGGTAAAATAGAGATTGCTGCAAAGGTGTTTCAACAGAAACTATTGAAATTTAGATTTAAATTGGACACCTTGGAAAAAAGTTGATTTAGGGTAAATTATACATTACCCTGCAGAAAGACTTTGGTCCGATAGGTGCAAATCAACTTTTTTCCATACTGTTAAACTTAAATTTCAATTGTAATTGTTTCAAGGTAAAATCGGTTAAACAAATAAAGCTTGATTTAATCAGTGTAGCAGAAAAATTTCTGTGGGTCAAAACAAACTAAAAACAATATTTCTTGCCTTGAAATTACATTACATCCACCTCTGTGCCACTTTGTGGTGCAGGCACAGGTGAGTAATATTATGTTAAACTCCAGTGAAGTGGAAGTCAAGTTCATTCTAAATCAGTGTAATTGTAAAGTTATATTTATTCAATTTGATAATTTAAACAAAACTTCACACTTGATATGATTATCGGTTTTGTGGGACTATTTAAATTTTATTGCAATTACTTATATACAATTTTCACCATTCCTTTATTAATTAAGTGTTTTGAAGCTATATGTCAAGGTCATTAAAGTCTTTAATTTATTTTTAGGCAACACAGAAAGCATCTAAAGAAAGACGACCTCTACCGAGGGAAGAATTTGCCAGAATTCTTATAGAAAAACTTGAAATAGTAAAGAGAGAACAAGAACAGCAAGTAAGTAGACAATAAATGTTAATAGGTTAGAGTTATAGATACTCAAATTACAAACTGTAGCAGAGTTCTCTAGCATTGTGCATTTTGATGGAATCTCACTCTCTCACACCCAAATGAGGCTTTCTCACATTCTGGCACTTTTTGAACAGTGAACTATACACTTTAGCTCTCTGAACTGTTTGTGAATTCCTTCATTCCATGGTAAGTTGAAAGGAAAGGATTTTGTTGTTCATTCAGTTTCTTAGAACTTTCACAGAAAGAATAAAAAAATGTGCTAATTTAATTTTTTTGAGTTTTAGCTTGAAAACTGCTATTTTCAGTGGTAGCATGGAAGAGCTAAAAGAGCATGGTTTTAAAAGTTCAGTGCTATCCAGTGATCTGAAAAGTGCTCAATCTGGCTCAGTTAAAATCTTACTTTAGAGAGACTCAATTTAAATGCTCAGTTGTAGGCACCTAATATTTGGTTCATCTCCCACATAATAATCACAGCTGACGTCACAGGATGCACTACACACAAAACTGTGGAAAAATAACCCAGCCCCAACTCCAACCCTTGGTTATTACACCAGAGATGTAATAATTAAAAATATGTTTAGTTTTAAAGATCGTACTCCGGATGCTCTTAAATCTCTAGTAGTATATCAATTTATTTGTGCGGGATGTAATTCCCGTTATATTGGTGAAACCAGTCG
>JAOCNB020516668.1:0-14571 GCA_026546465.2 Palythoa caribaeorum
CGGTAGCATAAAACTTTTCTTTTAGTTTACATAAAAAGCTTCAAAACTAATGCACCAGTCATTTGAAATTCCTGTTCCCCCCACCCCGGGGATAGCGGGGATATTCACTTTTTGCTTGTGTGAAACTAAGTGAATTCCCCAATAACCAAGGCGAAAATTTGCGTCGATGGAATTTCATATGGGTCACGCCGGATTTGCAAATTCAAATCAAATCAAATGTTCATACCGCGTACCTTTACTTAACAGAGTCTCCAGGGAATCGGCGTCGACCGCCTTCTTTGTTTCTTTGTACCAAACTTTACACAGCATCTTTAAAAATCAACAGCGCAGCAAAAGCCAAATCGCCACACGAGACGCTTGTTTGTGCAGATGTTTTATGCCAAATTACCATGGGGCGCGAAAATGTCACTTCTGTTCAATCGAGTGAATACCCCGCTTGGTTCCCCGCCCCAAGGGCCAAGGAAATGACACCAAGTGAAATCCCCGCACGCCTGTGACCGGAGTGGGGAGAGCGGAGATTTCAAATGACTGGTTAATAATGCGAAAAGCGGAACAAATTTTTGTGGACAGGCAAAGGTTGTTGAAGGCGGAAAAATGTACTTGATCGAACCTTTATCTCTATAGAAACTTCCAGACTACTTGTATTTCAATAGAAGAGAATAAAGATAATTGACCAGTTCATGACAAGTGGTTAGAACCCGGACATTTGATCATAAAAACAAGATTATGCGTTTGATAAATAAAACCACACACAAAAGAACACGCTTTCGCAATGACCTTGGATCCGGGAGTTTGAAGTACATCTCGTGAAGTGATAGAAAGATATCATTTCTGAGTAGAAACTTCAATGACCAAAATTGACCTGGCGATGTGTCAAAGTTTGCTTGGATGTTTATTTTCGCATGACTCCTGGCACGAAATTATAGTATATTTCACTATTTAGTTCTAGAAAAACACAAAGGCCAATTTTTCAGGTATTAAAATGACACATGCCAAAGAATGCCCAACATCTAGCTGGCCGGTAGTGTACTGGAATAAAAAATGAAAAATAAAATCTTAACAGTATAATAACTTTTTTCTAATTCTACACACCGTACTACACGTCATTTTCAAAGGAGTATTGTTTTCTTTCACAGCTATTAACACTGCCGTAGAAACAACAACAAACTGAAACGGTTTTAAACCTTCTACTCTATTCTAATTCTTGGGCTGAGGCCAAAGGTTCTTAAACTGACATTTTGAGGATTTCAACCTCATTTGTTCTCAAAATAATAGTATGGATTTACACTTATTTTTATCTATTCCAGAAATTTCATAACTCAAGCACTCAAGGAGAATTAAAATAACTGGAAATTCGATACTTTTTCAGTTTTCGGAAAAAGAGTGCAGAATTCATATCTGCCGTCAGTAGACTTAGTTTATCTAAACAAATTTATGAATTATGGTTTGCCATGTATAAATCAAAGCGTCAACTGCTAACGGTACTTGTAAAATTCATGGTTTGGACGCTTGTCAGCTAACACACGTCAGTCTTATAAAGATTCTTTGAAAAATAAAATGGTCATTATTTCTTGAGGTTTTCAGTTTTTTAAAATACTGCCGAATGATTACAAATACCGGCATGTGATTTTTTAAAAAAATGCTTCTTTATATACAAAATGCAGCCGGGTTTATCAGAAAAAGCAAGCAGTTAATTCATACACATATTAATAAAGTAAATAGTATTAGCTCGCATTCGCAATGCACCTTCATTATAATTTGAAATGACACTTGATATCTGAGGTTCGGTTTGTTTAGTTTGTGAGTGCTTCGAGTTATTAAAAACTCAAATTCTCAAATCGAGAATATTCGTAACACAAAAAAAATGCCAATTTTTATTAAAAGAAATAAATTTCATTTAGATTGATTAATGATTTTATTCTTTACTTTGTTTTCACTGCGTTAGATTTCACTCTCCTGCAACGCTTCGTCGCTCATAGCTGATTATCTCAGAAGTGAGTAGTTGATAACGAAGCTTATTAACATGTTCCTGTTAATTTTGCCATTCAAATTTGGTTTTGTTTAGCGCTTTCATTTCTAGAACAATCCCGATTGGCATTGTCTTCTCGCCATAGAGAGACCCTAAAATTTCTAACTGAATACAACGAGTTATAAAACTGAATAAAAAATATAAAATTACTCACTTAATGAATTTATACGCGCTTTTTTTCTATAAGAACAATTTATTTCTAAAAACAACCAAGCTCAAACTCGCTGGAATTTGAGAACAAGCTCTGGCTGAGGCTCGACAAGTAGGACTTTTTTCTGGTAGAAACTTGACTGAAGCTCGTAATTTATCTTGGTATTAAAGCATAAAACACAAAAAGATTCCTGTAATCTGAACAGTAAAGACTGTTCAACAAACAGCGAAAGTAGTTCGCTTCAAAATGTTTGGTGCGATAAGTTTCGTTTTCCAATACCTTAGTTCTATTTTGTTTATCTTCAATAAAAACAACCGCTCACACAAATAAGAACAAATTTGAAAAAGTCGCCAAAAAGTTAATAACAATAAGCCCCGGAGGCGGAAAAATTTACTGGTTCTTATAAGGCCCTGTTTTTACGTCGCATTTATTGGCACGTATTTTAGTTGATGATTTTTTTCGTCTGGGAGACGACGTTAACTGTTGTTTCATTTTCGACGTCGAATACAATTTCGATTTCGTTTTGTGCCACGTGAAAACTATGAGCGTCGGGTTCAAAATTAGCCGGTGGAATAATTTATGCGGTCGAAAAATAATCTATGCACTTACTTTGATGCGACTGAAAAGCGACGTATGAAGTGACACGCATTTCAGACGTTTTATCCGTCTGGGACACAAGGATAAAACGTCTGGACAAACATAATTTAACAGGAGCAATTCAGTTCGCTTTACACGTCGCTTTACTGTCGAAAAAAATTGTTGGAATTAAATTCGTGTGAATTAAATTCGTCTCTAACGCGACGTATAAACAGGGCCTAAAAAAGCTTGTAGTTGTAGGCTGTTGCAAAACTATGTTCTGAATATAGTCGAAAACCGGGTTTCTTTTTCGGCGGAAGGCATTAAACAACTCCTTCAAAAAACACCAAAATTACAATCGAAATAAAAAAATATATATCTTTGGTAGATCTAAATGAGCAGGAAAATTTAACGGTTAACGCTACAGACAAAAGCCTATCACAGTATGAAGTCTTGAAGAACAAGCCAAACAGTGAAACACAGGAATTCAAATATTGCTGACTAGTTCTGTTGTATTGATGCACTTAGGCATATAAAACCGATAGCATTTGTCCTTTTTGAAAAATAAAAGTAAATCACAACAGACAATAGAGACACTGAACAAAACAATATAAAATACATAATTTAACTTATTCTCGAAGCAGTTTGTGTGGCGGTCTTTAAGTTAATGAGAAGATTCTGGAAGTCAAATTTCACAAACAGTGCAAAACCAGATATACAGGTATGCGTCTGAAAGGAGACACAGCTGACAAATAGGTCTTATATCTGTACGTTTGTTGAAGACAGCGGCCACTTCGCGCATTGCATGTCTGCGGTCGCGTGTATGTACCAGCTCATCCGACTAGTAACTGATATAGTTGAAGCTGACTCAGAGCCAAAGGTAAGATTTTCCTGATCAACTGCTCAATTATTTCTCTTTTTATTTTCTTTGAAGTGATTTGATTAAAACTGCCCTAGTTAAACCCAGAACCAATAACACGTCGAACACACTTCGGAGCTTTTGTATTCAATGCACTCAAGTTTTAAAAACTCTTGAAACTTAAAATTGAGACTACTCTTTTTTTCAAAACGTCTTGAGCATTTCAACCATTGACCTCCATACGACAAAAGCATTTTCACTACGGCTAATTTTCTACCTCCGTGACAGATCAGAAAAAGAATGGTGTTTCTAGAAACTGTTTATTTGGTTACATTTTAGGATTTTAACTTCAGTACAATGTTGAAACCTTGCAAAACACTTTCAAATTTGTGACGCATTGTCAGAGCGAAACAACAGATCGACCTTGATTGACTGATAGCAAATTATAAAAAGCTAATACATGCACGATAAACACAATTAGCAAACGTTTGTTATTGGGATAAAGCTTTTCATGACTCGGAGGAAAGTTCGAGATCTTGCGGTCACCCGGTTTGGTTTGACACAAAAGAAACCGGCCGCATTTGCACAGTAGTCAAGAGCGATAATTGATCATGCAATGGATAACAAAACGTTTTCATTTATAAAAGTCTAGAACTTAAACGTTTTTAAAAACTTTTGTCAAATCTACCAACTTTGTCAGAAACGAACAACACCTGAGCAAACAAGTTATTTAGTTTACATGTCAAATTTCTAATCCGTTTACAGCTGTGATGTCGTTTTTCAATCACAGCAAGAAGCCTGAAAGATCCTACTGCGAGTCTTTTTACCTCTTACACTGCTCTTTTAAATGTGCGTGTTTCTATATAAATATATGTATTGTCGAAATAAGGGAAAACCTGTCTTTAAAAAGGTGTAGTTTAAATATATTTTTTCTTGTCTCATAATATCCTTTCAAAGTTTCAGTATTCAGTCAGTTAAAAAGCAAGTAGACTTGAACTGTTAGCAATTTGAAAATAATACAAAGTCAAAAAAATATCTTTAGTGAAAACGCTTCATATTTTGACCAAGCTAGAACTAATGCCGTAGCATCATAAAATAAGCAAAGCTCAACTCTGCTATTGAACCAAATACCGTTTCAATGTTGAATAATATCGCGATTCTGCTCACAATCTTGGCATAAAAAAGTCCGGCACTGTGCAGATAACACCGGCAGTAAGCTTTTGTGACAGTAAACAAGTGAACTTTCTGGATGATAACTTTGTATGCCTAAGTAAACAGTACTCCAGTATAGTGAGTGACAGCAAAATGAATCATTCTGAATGGTGTTTCTGTATTACAGAATTGTGCAATTGTTTAGATAAGGTTCTAGAATATTACAAGTAGAAGCATGCAGTTTCGCGTCCAGATTCGTTGCAAGATAGCTGTTTAGGAAGATTGTGTACATGAACAGTTGCATAAAGGTCTAACTATGAAAATCTGTAATCCGCTTCAAAGAATCACTAGTAGAAAACAAAGAACGACTTCAGTTTCGGGGAGCTTGATCGCAATGTAAAAATGTGAGAGGCCTTTATCCGTTTTGAAATACTCAGTTAATCGCCGTCTCTTCGTGTTCTACAGACTATTCACTCTCTTTTTTATAAGAACGTCAAGCTGAAAATCAGCCAAAATTTAGGAATATGCTATTTTAAAGAACAAACCCCGAGGTTGAGGCCAAGAACTTTATTTTGTTACTTGAACTTGAAGGTACAAAATCATGGAGTCGGCAAATAGTCGATAGTGCAGCATTGTTTGCAACTAAAGTAAAATACATAGAAATTTTGGATCCGAAATTTTTACAGGAATAATTTGCAGGACTCATTACTTCTACTTTGCACTATCAATTTGTATGTCAAATATCAAATATCGAAGCTCGTATCTTCTTAGATACACATACAGTATCGTTGTTCTTGTAAAGTTGTTCTTATAAAAAATCGTGTCCACCGAACTACGTATGATTATATTAAGATTTGAGGCTAAAATCCCCAAAATATTTAAGAACATTCAGCCCTCGGTCCAAAAATAAGACGTCCTTACATAAACAAGAGTGTAGTGACTCGGCTTTCAAGGTTATAGACAAATCCCCGCTAACTTTTAATTTTAAAAAGATAAAGGAAGCGATTCACATCTAGCTTATGGAAAAAACCCTTCGTTTAAATCAACAACTTTTCCATGTCAGCTGAAGTTTTCGTTATAATTCATTTCACAACTACACCCTTTTTTATAAGAACCTTTTTTTATAAGAAATCAGCCAAAATTTAAGACGAACATGCTAAGAACATAGCCGAGGCTGAGGAACGGCCGAGAACTCTATTTTATTACTTTACGGCAAATCGTCGATAACGCAACATTGTTTGCAACTAGAGTAAAGTACATGGAAATTTTTACAAGAATACTTTGCAGAACTCTTTTTCTCTATGTACTTGTAAATCAAATATCATGCAAATATCGAACTCCAATCTTCTTTAATAGATACGCAGTGCCGTTGTTCTTATAAAGATGTTCTTATAAAAAAAAACGTGTACACCGAAATACATTAAGAATATTCGAGGCTAAAATCTCCAAAATGTTTAAAACATTCAGCCAAGGCTCAAAAATAAGACGTTCTTATATAAAAAAGAGTGCATGCGTGGCCCGTATTCATGGGCTACCGAGTCAGTTTGCAAGCAAATTTGAGCTAGAAACTACCAAACTAAATAAAGACACAGTACATATATTTAGATCGCAGTTATACTAACAACGCACATACTCTAGATAGCATATATATATATAACACAGAGCATAACATTTCAGTCATACTACACTTCGGAAAACTACACTTTGCTTGGTCATGCACATATATCAATGAACTCACGCGTATTGAAAGGTGCTCTAAGATTCGCAATGCCGGCGAAATGTTTATTGTTTCACAACAAAAACTTTTTACCATTTTTTAGTCGCATATTTCTTTAATTTAAAAAATAAAAAAAGTCAATGCGCTCGCTGATGATAAACGAGGAATAAATATCTTTTAAGTGCATGGCCAAAAATTAAGATAGGAAGAAACCTTCTGTTTTGTTTGGTGTCAATCACTTTTGTTTCAATCGATCTAAGCCGAGCGAAAAAACTGCGTACAAAATTTATGATCGTATTTCCTTTTTCCGGCAAGCCTTTGTTATTTACAAGTACGTGCTTCAATGATATTTGCGGTGATTAAAACAGTTATATTGAATGTTTGGTGGCTTACTGCCAAACAAAACCTTATATTGGGTCTTACATACAGTAAATGGCCAATAATCCTCAAATGGTACGTGAGCTTGTAGCCAGTAAACAAATAATATATGATTCAAGATCAGAAGTTAACAAAAAAAATCGTTCTGAAAAGATCAAATCTTGACAATTCAACAATTTAAGTCGTTAAGTGAAAACTTATTTATCAAGTCGAATGTTAAAAGTCTTTAATTGACCTATAGAATTCTTTCAATGATCACGTCTTAGCAACCACATTGTTTCTTCAAAAAACGTGATATTTTGTTTATTTCAGTTGTCTAGGATATACCAATATCGTTGTACAGTCTTTCGTAAAGGTTGCGTGAAAACTATCAGATGCTAAAATCACATGGCAATCTAATCAGGCTCTTGTAATCGCATGAAATCTCCCGTGAGCAAAACCGCGCGTTCAAGGTGTATTGCTCTTCCGAAGTGCGCAAGCACGGTCAAATTAAGATACTTCACAAATGTATGATTGGCCGTATTTATGCAGATGAATTATTCGTCTTAGACTAAAGTAGGTCTGTTATTGTTAACTGCGACTTTTTAGTTCGTCTCCGTATTTATCTAGACGAATAATTCATCTCAATGGTATAATTGATTTGAGAAAAATAATTCGCCTTTCTGGATAAATACGGCCAAATTATTACTGGTTTTTATCTAAAGAACCAGTAAATTTTGCCGAGGCTCATTGTTCTTAATATTTTGGTGACTTTAGCCTTAATTTGTTCTTAACTAATTTTTATTTCTTTGAGTTTGCCTTGAAGAAAACTTTTCAAAAGGCTTTCACCCAATGTCTTGTTCACAACGGCGTGTCAGTAAAACTTGTAACTTCTCCCATACACACGAACAAAACAAAAATTGCTTTGTGAAATCTTATCAAGGAAAATTTGTAAATGAAAATAAATTCTGACTTCTGTATTTGTAAATGATAAGTCATGTCTTTAAAATAACGTAATTAGCTCTGTTAATAAAGAACTCTTTTAGTAAATGAAAACATCTGAAGACGAGCCTCGATTGTTCTTAAACGCTGTTGTTGTTAATTTGGGAAATAAAAAATGCGATTTTTAAAAAAGACAATTAAAGCAGTTTATGAAAAACACCTAGTTTATCATGACTGGTCCTGTTTTTCAGTTCATGTTCTGACCAAAACATTCAATCAAGATTTTTCTCAGCAATTTTGTTTTTCAGTTGCGAATAACAGAATTTATCTTAAGATTTATTTTCTCATTTCCTGAAACTGTATGACTACCGCAAGACTGACTTAGAAGAATGGCTGTCTGTGTTTGATAAAACGTCACGGAAAGCGCAACAAGCCCACAGGCACCTCAGTACAAGAACTTATAACTTTTCATTGAAGATTTACACTAAACCCAAGACTTAAGATAGCCCTCTTCTTCGTGGAAAACGGCAAAACTTCTTCTAAACTAAACCATGACTAAATCATCTTCTTTTAAGTAGACTTTAAATATGAAGTGTTGATGTAACTTCCGTTGTTTAGTATACATTTTCCTGTTTGCTGAAGTAAATTTATTACCGTTCGTATAGTGAAGGCGGATCGCGGGACAATTTACAACCAAATAAATTGTGTTTTGTAATATTATTTTGTCAAGCCAGTTTTACCAAAATTATTTCAAATCCACCAACACATTTTTATGAACAAAATATAAAGCTTTTTCGGAGTGTTTGTTTAATTTTGTTTTGAAAAATTTGTTCTACAATTCATCGAGATGCGAAGTGCGTGTTTTGTTTTTAAAAAATACGCCTTAGAAAAAGTTTGACTTATTACGTAATACCCGCTGGTTAAACTTATTTAGTTGATCCGGTGCTACCTGTAGTTTGGAAAGAAAAAGTATCACATTATCGAAAATTTTAAAAAACGACAAACGCGGAAGTTTCAGTTATTCATTTCCTTTGTTAATTCATAATTCATAATATTCATAACATATACGGTAATTTCTAAATAATTTTTCCTCCAAGCTTTAGATATTCATTGACGTAAATTGCGGTTGATTGCGATAATGGTGGTCAGTCGTATGGTCTACTAGCGAAAATCCACCAATCTTGTCTGACTCAGGAGCAAAACTAACGAAGTACGGATACTGGATTTATATATCCGCTTGGTTACAGTTTAGGCTGCACAATGTGAACTCACTCGGGTATCTCAACGCGTGCGTGATGTCGTTATCGATCACACGCAATTTTAGCCCCGAGCACCAGAAATCCCGTGTAATACCGCGGATATCGCAGCCGATATTTCCCTGAGCCGCGTGTTCTTGATGAAATACGCTGAACGTGGCAACTTCACAGGATATAGTCACACAATAATGAAAACACACGTTCACCAGAGAATGTTTTTCAAGAATGATCTAGATCCTTTATCAGTTGATTTATTCAAATCCAGGATAAAACGAATGGCTCGAGTTTGATCAATTTTGTTTAAAATGCAATTGTAACCGGCTGCATGTGACTGACGGGGTTCATTGTATGGGCGGGAAAGCGTGACCCAACTTGGTTCTAGAATCTTCTTCCCGGTGTATTTTGTTTCGACTGAATTATTTTCTTTGAATGCGAACAAATGGTTTCCGTTTAGGGAAAACTTGGCAGCAAACCAATCCGAAACTTTCGAAAAGGATAATTTTCATGTACGCAGAATGGCTATTTACTGACTACTTCCATTTCTCCGGTAGCGCGTTTGGGGTAAGATAATTTACAAGATCCCTTATTGACTGTAAAAAGTGAACTTTAAATATCTGACAGTCCCGCTTACTCCTTTCATCTCTTGTAGTCTGTACCGCTTATGGACAAAATTCTCAAAAAACTAACTCTCCAATTCTCTTGAAAACAGGAGCTAAAGCTTTTCACAGAAGAATTTGAATAATTTGGCGCTTTACACTTTTACGTCGAGGTGAGTAAATATCTGTTTGTTATTCCATTTTTATGTTTAACCGCTTGTCGGCCAAGTTCCGCCTTGCGTTTCAGTCGCTTATCAAATCTCAATAACAACTGCGATTAGATTATTATTCTAACGTCAGTAAAAAATTTTCAGACCAGAAACAGTCAACTGTTGCACCACTTCGGCTAAAATGAAAGGTTAACTGCTAGCTTAGTCTCGGCTTTCTTTAAAATACTTGTTCATCAGTCTAGGGCAGAATATTGCGTGTTGAACAATTAACGAGCAACAGAACTTTCTAGACGCTGTATGTTTGGACTGTCAGCCGCTGGTGGCACTCTCCTGTGCTTGTAAGACTATTATACCTTGACCAAATAAACAAAACATCGACAAAACACAGATTACGCTGATCTTAACGTGGCTTCTACTTGTATATCATTGGTGATCAAGTGATAAATATATTGAAACAAACGTTTTTAAACTGCAACAGATCGAGTACCGAAGTTTAAAATTTTATCCGAGCCGTTCACGATTCCATAAATTTTCATCCTTTGCTGGGTTTCCATAGTTTTATTTCATAGGTTAGTAAAGTTTAACTTTCTCCCATCTTCAAAGAGTATTTTCTATTGTTTATAAAACTGTGAATATATTGAACACAATAAATAATTGTTAAGTACGAATACACGCTTTTTTTTAATAAGAACAACTTTATAAGAACAACGAGGCTCAAAGTTGCCAAAATTTAAGAACAATAAGAACAAGCTCAGGCTGAGGCTTGATAAACAGGAAAGTTTTTGTGGTAGAAAATAGAGCAGAACTTAGCGACACAGCATAAGACATAAAAAGATTCAGTGTAAAGACTGCTCTACAAACAATGAAGGTAGTTCTCGCCTCTAAATCCAGCCGTACAATACATGTGTGGCGCAAGCTGTTTCATTTTCTAATACTATCAGTTTATTTTGTTTTGTCTTCAATAAAAACCGCTCACAGAAATAAGAACAACTTAAGAACAAATTGAGGCTGAAGTCGTCAAAAAGTTAAGAAAAATGAGGCTCGGCAAAATTTACTGGTTCTTATATCTAAAAAGTGTGTAGCGTTTACTGATGTGTCCAAATCTTTTCAATCTATTAACTAGTGTCACAACCGTCTCTCAGGATCAACATTTGATGACATTTTTATCTTCACAATTTAGTTCTTTGAATTTGATATGTTTTTCACCAATGTTTAAGTATTTCATATGCCACGACCCACGTGTTGTTGTAACTTTTTCTAGAAAGTTTTTTTCATCATTTCATTATCTACCGTCCGTAAATTTTTTTCTAATCAATTTTTCCACATTCTTGTTGAATTAAACCTAAATGTTATTTTATTTCAGGTAGAATGCTTGTTTTACTAAGAGTGCACTTCCCAGCATCTCACCATTAGCGAAATGGAAAATGCGATGGTGAAAGGTCAAGACGAGACAATAAAAATCGCTTCCTTCGAGATAGGCGCATACAGACAAAATGAAATTACTTGGAAAGTACAGGAAGACGCCATCCATGTTGTTGGGAAGAGGTCCAGTGCTTTGAATCGTAGCACAGAAGCACTGAGAGTAGAAGGAGCCCGATTTTCTAGAGTTATTCCAATCCCCGAACAGGTTTGCCGAAACTCAATCAGTGCACGGTTCGTTGGCGACGGTTTGTTTATTGTCGAGGGAACGAAAAAGACTGAAAAAGTGAAACGGCAACCCAGTCAAACTGCGTATTTTGACGATATGGGTTTTTGCGTCAGCATGCAAATAAACGGAAAACCAGCAGACTATTTAGGAGGATCTGACAATAAATACGTTACAGATTGTAGTGGAAACTACCTCGAACGCAGTGCAAGCGGCAGTTCTTTCTCCAGTAAACTTCCAAGTTTTGACTCATTCGAGGAGGATGCCGAACTTTTTTTCCGAGATGATCCTCTAACAGATATACTTCAAGAACGGAGAAACTCACCGCTATTAGGAAAAGAATGACGCCTTACACAAAACATTGACAGTTTCTGCGGTTTGTCACAGACAACAATAAATATTCATAGCGAGTTGCCTTTCCATGCAGGGTGACCGCAACAAGATCACTCAAATACTCGCTATATGAGATTCAACTATGGGAAAAGCACAACAGAACAACAGTGCAACAAACATTTAAGAAAAAATCAAAAGTCTTATTTATTATTTTATTTCAAAAGAATGACTATGTTTACCTTAATCCAAATTTAGCAAATACATCGATTGTAAAAGAAAAGTATATTCGGCAGTGACACACCAAAGTAACTTAAATGTAGAAAAAGATAATTTTTGGGTAATTTTGAATTGGGAGATTCATCAGCCATCACAAAGAATTTTTTTTGGATCCGCGAAATGTGACCATTTCTAGATTGTTCGTAGATTTGTGTGATATACTTAAAAGATGCCGTTCAATGAAAATAGGCGCGAAAATTCATATACCATGTCCATCTGTGTGAGATTGTGACTGCACTTTTTCGACCCAATATGGTTTTCGCTATTCTCGGTTTATTTTTTTAAACCTGTTCTTATTTACAATTAGAATAATGAAAACATTGGGAGTGTATCTAAGCATTCACTTGTACCGCAACGAGCAATTGTAGTAATTTAAATGGCACATACAAGCATTTTGCCATTATAGTTGTAAAACATTTGCGTAGGTATTTATTACACGGTGTGAAAACATCAAACGTTCACCTTTGTTCTTACTTTTGGGGCAAACTTTCGTTTCGATATTTTTAAATAGCGCGTGTGGGAACTGAGAACCGCGCAAGTTGTGGATTTCGCCTTAGGCAAATCTCTCCAGAAAATTCCGGCGGAAAAAACACGTAGGTCAATTGTATTTTAGAAAGATTTCAATAAAAAATAATAAAATAATCGTTGATGAATGTTTAGTTTAAATCTCTAGCTTTATTGTCGGCACATTGCTCTGGTCTGTATTAGAATTAGTGGTATTAAAGTCATGACATCTGAGAATTTATAAATTTTGAAAAATACATATAAATGCGCGTGCTGTTCCTAGTTTTAGTTTTAGCCGGATCAAAAGAAAATAAACTCCACAAAGAATGATCTATTGTATTGCCAGTGTAAAATTTGTTGCCGTTTTCTTCTTTTCCATCTGTTTTATCAAATACCCTTTCCTCCTGAGCACAGCAGCAGGCCCCATTTAAGAGAAAAGAAAGGAAATAAGTTGAGAAAAAATCTCTGACTCCGGCGGGTCAAAAACTCAGTTGTGAAATTTCTATCAGAATAAAAATTGCTTCTCAATAAATAAACTCATTTGAACTTCACTTCTTTTCAAAATGATATTGTTGTAAACAACTCTTACCCCTTTTGATATTGGACTTAGACAAACTCTTTTAGCCTATTTTTCCGACAACTACGGTTAATCAATAGTGAAAGGATATTTATAGAACTGACAGAAATGGGGTGAGGACCATATGACTATACATGTTTATATAAAGTATCTTATCCCTTTTATGATAAATTGTCATAGCCTGTTGATGTTATTTATACTATCAGAAGGTCGAATCAGCTCTAGTTTCTATGATTACGTAACATGCCATAGTAGTTTTTGATTTTCGAGGCCTGGATATTGCCTTTTAAAACTCAATGACTTTTCCTGGGCATTTCCTAATTAGTTCTTAGTTTTTTGCAGAAATGGATTTTGTTTTCTAAATTTCAAGGACTTTTCCAGGACATTTCTCTGAAAGTTCTTAGTTTTTTTCCAGGCCAGGAATTTGCTTACTATTAAAATACGAGGACTTTTTCTGGACATTTCTCCAAATTCTAAGTTTTTTTCCAAGATTTTTTCTGGCCTGCCATTTTCATTTTCGAAAATTCGAGGACTTTTCCAGTATTTTTCACTGAAGGAGTGCAAACCCTGCCCAAAGGTAGCAAGCACTTCACAAACTTGTCCCCTAAATCAAACTACCATGTAGCACATACCTTTTGCTCCAATTTTCTTTTGCCACTGAGAAAATGTTGCGTTTTACGGGCAGTTCACATGCCGATGCGAGGCGCATTGTCTTGGGGGTTAAAGTTATCTCTGCCCAACAAGAGTTATCTCGGGAGAGCGAAGATTTCATACAATCTCAGGCTCTACTAAATTGCAAACTGAGAGATTCACATAGAGCCAAGACGATTCGGGGAGTACAGATAACTCGGTCTGGAAAGTAGGGATAGCCATAAGGGAAAACGTGTCTCGCTCCATGTGAACGGTTTACCCTGAGTTGTCTCAGGGAGTACAGATAACTCGGTCTGGAAAGTAGGGATAGCCATAAGAGTAAAGTTGTCTCGCTTCATGTGAACGGTTTACCCTGAGTTGTCTCAGGGAGTACAGATAACTCGTTCTGGAAAGTGAGGATTGCCATAAGAGTAAAGGTATCTCCCTCCATGTAAACGGTTTACCCTGAGTTGTCTCAGGGAGTACAGATAACTCCGTCTGGAAAGTAGGGATAGCCATAAGGGTAAAGGTATCTCGCTCCATGTAAACGGTTTACCCCGAGTTGTCTCAGGGAGTACAGATAACTCGGTCTGGAAAGTAGGGATAGCCATAACGGTAAAGGTGTCTCGCTCCATGTGAACGGTTTACCCCGAGTTGTCTCAGGAAGTACAGATAACTCGGTCTCGAAAGTAGGGATTGCCATAAGGGTAAAGGTATCTCGCTCCATGTAAACGGTTTACCCTGAGTTGTCTCAGGGAGTACAGATAACTTGGTCTGGAAGGTAGGGATAGCCATAAGGGT
>JAOCNB020517667.1:0-14570 GCA_026546465.2 Palythoa caribaeorum
ATATGATAAGATAAACGGTATTAAAAAAAATTAAAGCCTGGTTTCCATGAATGCCGTGTCAAGGTTAGATAAAATACATCGAAAGCTTTTCAGAGAACTTGCTTGCCTAGCCTCTCATTAAAATCATTGGGGGAGCCAGTGCTCTCCCCTGCGCCTCCCCAGTATTGCTCTCTCTGAATAGACAGAGAGACAGATACAGAGAAACACACACAGAAAGACAGACACAGACAGACAGACACAAAGAAACAAACAGACAGATACAGAGAGACAGACACAAAGAGACAGACAAAGAGAGACAGACACAGAAAGACAGATACAGATACAGACACAGACACAGAGAGACAGACAGAGACAGACAGAGACAGACAGAAAGACAGACAGATAAAACCCTGCTTGCCTGTAGTTGTGTTATTGTTGGTTAACCATTGTTTTCAAATTATATTATCAACCCTAACTTAACGAATGTCTGCCTGTTGCTTAGAAACACAGTGCGATGAGTGCGCTCAGACGGGTTCCTTTAATATACGACAACTTCTTCAAAGACAGATGCTTTGCCGACGAAAGGGTAGCGGGAGCAAACCCTTTTCAGTTGTGGAGAGTTACAAAGGAAAAAGGTAAATTGTGCGGTTAAGACATTTATCCTGAAGTCTTGTGAAGTAAATATAAACTGACAATCATTTAGTGTTGGGGGTAGAGGTGGGTTAGTTTGGGGTGGGGTGGGAAAAATCTTTGTCATTTCTCACAAACGGCAGTGGATGGGGAGGACAAGCTTCCACTAATGGAACTTTATGTATAAATTTTGCTATATGACGTGTCGCTTGAGATTTTGCGCCTAATAGGCCCTTTGCAGCAAGAGGTCATATGGTACAAAATACGACATACTGAGACACAAAAGAATGTGTCAGATTCCTCTGGGAAATGTAAAACAAGGGAAAATAGCACATTTCTTGTTAGTTGTGTTTTGTCTTGGAGTCTAGCACATTCTTTTGCGTCCCAGTATATCATTATTTGTACCATGTAACCAAATAATACAAAGGGCTTGTTGCTGTTGAGCGTTAACAGCATACCTTTTTGGTGGCTTGATGCCAGTGTTTCTGGGTGGGTTTCCATATTTTTGTCGGGAGTTCCAATCAAAGGTACTTGTAAGAAGCGTATTTAGTGGTTTCGAGCTTCGCAGCATCCATTTTTTCCTACAACCATCTTTTTTGCTCTTTTCTTTTATTTCCTTCTTTCTTTCTTTCTTTCTTTCTATTTCTTTCGATCTTTATCTTTTCCATTTTTCTTTTAACTCAACCTTTTCTTCGAACGAGAAAATTTAATTTGAACCGCTAGTCAAATGCAATAGTGTGTGTCGAGTGTTTCGCTAAATTATACTTCAAATTTCTGTTACAAGCAGTAATCATCTTTAATTCAGTACTAAATTCTAATATAGCTGTTGCTATATTGGCTGATATGTTACAATATTTATTTGAATGTGTTTGAAGTGTAAGGTAAGGAAAGACAGAAAAGTAGGCTTTAAGAATAGGAACCTCGTGCAATGGAAAGTTGGATTGCAACGGGTAATGTTACGATGGCAAGAATCAACAATATCTTGTCTATCAGTAACAAAGATATATTATACCAGAAGCCACGAGATAAACGTTTTATAAAGTATCTTTGCTTATATTCTTAGAGGATATCGGAGTTGATTGGAATACTCTGGAAACGAAAATGAACAAGGAATTTGACTGGAAAAAAGCTTTTCTGCAGGCAATGAACTCAAAGGTCGAAGAAGACGTAGAAAAGGTAGTATTCTAAATTGTTACCAATATCAAACCTACTGCCGGTTATATAATTAATACTCACGTGACTAACGTCTCGACGATGATTACTCGTTGCTATGTTGGCCTAACCCTATAGCTTTTTACTTTTTATAAGGAAGGTGCAGCGCTTCGGTGATTCTTTGCCCAAATCAAGGCCAAGGAAAAATTACTGAAAACGATCCAATAAGCACAACATCAATATATCAATGAATGGTCAATATATTTGCATTTTGCAGCAGCAAATATTGTTTGCCAGGCAGCTTTCTTTCAAAAACTATCGATTAGAAAGATGAAACAACATATCTTCTTATCCAGAAATTCGACTTCAAATTTGCAGTTGCCGAAACAGAGGCGCGAAAAGTGGCGAGGTGTGCGCAGTAAAGTCGTGATAGTTATCAACTGGCAAACACGGCTTTTAAGCGATCTGCTTCCCAAGTAGTTCGTATGAAAAAAAGAACACTCAATATCTGACACGTTAATACAAATACGGTCTCCTTGAGCTGTCCCCTTAGTCACAGAAAATTATATATCTTTAGCCATATCACTGCTTACCTCCGAACTCTTTTCATGTTAACTGGTTACATTTGCCTGTCTCATAATACCTGTTTCACAAATAATGTAAAAGTCTTTTAATCTCTTAATTGAATTTAACTCTACAAAGGCACTCGAGGAAGGACAAATTTACATCGCGCGGTTTCCAGAACTAGAAGGCATCAAAGTACCCGACAGCTTCCTTAAGAAAGATGCGAAATTCAATAATACAGTACTTCAACTAACTGCACCACTTGCCTTTTTCGTGGTCCTGGAAACAGAGAAGGGAATCGGTCGCTTGATTCCTGTTGCTATTCAATCGGATTCCAACCCCAAAGCAAAAGTTTACAGGTTTGTTTGTGTAGTTTGAATATTAAGGATTACTTGTATAATAAGTGAAGTTAGAGTGTTTTATAGTTATTATATTACTCTTAGGATTATTTTTATTTCTACAATGGTTCATACCAAACCTGCATAAGTTTTACCCCGCACTTTGGTGCAATTGCAAGGTTTCGATTTTTACCAAATACAATATTTTTTTATTAAAGTTATTTGGGAAATAGTTCAACGCTAAAAATATCTCAAAATCCATTAAGAAAGTTCTAAAAAGTTTTAAAAAACGACGACGTTTTAAGGCAAATACAACGCTATTCTAAAGTTCAAAAAAATGCAAATCCAAATTCGATTGTCTTGTATATGAAATGCTATACACCAGAGACATCAAGCCGACTTTAAATACCAGAAGGGATTCAATATGCGCAAAAGTTTTCACTTGACATTCCATTTTATTGTGTACAATAACCACTGTATTTTATTTTAACATAGCACTTTCGTCTTATATATTTCCAATTCAGTTATTTTAGTATTTGACTTGAGAATGGCGGTTGTGTTTGCGCTGAAACCTCGTCCTTCTTCAAAACTTTTTAGAACTTTCTTCACGGATTTTTAGACATTTTTAGCGTTTTAACTAACTGAATTGACGAATTTCATTAACCCTATTTTTATATTTAGGCTGGGCTTTTTAGGCCTTAAGATAGCTGGGGGGCACAAAGTGGCACAAAGTGATTTGTCACTGTTATGATATAAGCACATTAATAATGAAAAATTGCAGAAAAATAGCATTTTTTCCTGTATTAATGCTTACGAGTACAAAATGGGAAAAAACAGTGTTGCAAAACCTTATTACCATGGCAACAGCCCACCAGCTGACACACCAGAAGACATATCCAAATGTTTCTTATAAAATTTTTGGAAAAGTCACAAGGTTTGGTCTTTCTATCTTTCTCCATTACATTGAGAAAATTAAGAAAAATCACTTTGTGTCCTCCCCTCCATCCTCCGTTCCCAGCCCTGGTAGGGTTCACAATTTTTCTCAGCTCTTTCAAAACGTAGTATTATCTCATCAGTTAATACTAGAAATTGCACATATCGAGTACAATCTTACTGATAGAGAAGAAGCCGAAAT
This sequence comes from Palythoa caribaeorum, assembly GCA_026546465.2. NCBI lineage: Eukaryota > Metazoa > Cnidaria > Anthozoa > Zoantharia > Sphenopidae > Palythoa > Palythoa caribaeorum. The sequence continues at coordinate 3,799 of JAOCNB020517667.1, forward strand.
TAGTTTTGGTAAACGAGTAACAGATTGTACATAAAATGTATTTGATTGGCCCGTGTTAGCGAATTCCATTTTCGAGCCTATTTAAAGGACTTATCTCGGGTTTCTGTAGTGTTAAGCGAATGAGAATCATTTCATCGATTCTAATCTTCGCAGGCTGGCCCCCAGCAGAAGTTGGTTCACTTTTACCAACCTTGTAAGGATGTAAAAAGCTTTGGCGGAAAATAAGGCCTGGGTTTGTCCCCGGGGACCTTGTGGTTCGAAGGCAGAAATCCTACCACTGTGCCAATCACCCCGTGGTCTGTTGGTTGCTTAGCAACTTAGTTTATACCGTAATTTTGATATTTAACTACGAATAAAAAGTCCTGTAACTAATATCTTGATGAAAAAACTGTGAATTTTATTGTACAGAAAACAGTCGCACATGTAGGGATTAGAGCTTTTTAATTCGTGTTCAAGTTAACATTTCCGAACTTTACACAGGTTTTAAAAATCTTTGATTTCCTATTATCATTTCTTATTTATCTTGGTAATGATTTTATATTTATATTTTCTACATGATAATTTGCTATCAGTTTTGACATTGTTAAACATTCTTCGTAAACAGCCCAAATGATGGCAAGGACTGGTTCTTCGCCAAGTTGTTAGTTCAGCGGGCCGACATCAACGTGCTACATCTTGTACAAAAGCGACTAAAGAACCATTTATATATGGACGCCTTCTGCACACTGATAGAAAAACATTTTTCAGACTACCATCCATTGTACCAAATGCTTCGTCATCACACTCGCGCAACCTTGGAAACAAACAAATTGTTTGAGTTAAAACTGTACGGTAAGGGAGTTGTTCTACCATTAATGAATGGGGTGCAAACAGACTTTGTTTCTCTTTTAGATTATAACTCTGTTTTATACACAACAGTATAAGGCGGCGTGGTTGGCGCAGTGGTAAGATCACTGCTTTCTAACCACAAGGTCCCGGGTTTAAGTTGAACATTTGTGTGACCTTCTTTTCCGCCGAAGTTCACTCAGCTTTCCATCCTCCCGAGATCGGTATTAAAGGAGTACCAGCTTCTGCTGGTGGCTAATTAGTTTTCCGTCCAGAGGGAGTCATTGACTCTTATCCGCTTAACGCTAGGCTCCAATGGACCACTTAGGCTCGTAAAATAGATTTAGCTTATAATCCAGGAGTTGAGGATATTTGCGTTGCATTGGCCAAAAGGTTAGACTGTCTGCCTGTCGTATTTCCAGCAGGATCGTGACAAGACATGTACACTTCATGTTCCATTTGACCAAGCTAGCTGTATAAATACACACCAGCTTCCGGAGGATGGAGAGGGAGGGAAGTGGGAGGGGTGCGACTGGGGAAAGTTCTGAGTCTCTCATCTGTTTAGCACAACTGAAACCACGGGTAACCGCTGACTTCGACGATTCACGATTCTGATTACATGTATGGATCATGTTCTGGAGCCGAGCGCCTTGACGGCAGCACAGCTCCTGCGTCCTTGGCAATCAAGCCTCTGGCTGCGAGAAAGGGCAATTAGCAAGCCACCCTTTACTCTTTACCCATCGTTTTCGGCTTTTCCCTATAAACAATGATTACCCAAGCCTCCAAGACGCGTCTATCATGCCATTTTGCGCACGTGCGTATGAATTCAAAAGAGTCCCAGAATATTTAATGGCCCGTTTCTTTACAATATTCCGCCAGAGGCGAATTTTCTAGTTTCATATTTATTAACAGCTTTTTTGTGCTCACCCTCTCTTGTTACAAATTCCTTTTTTGTTTCGCCTATGTAAAATAAATAGTATTTGCAACATTCGCAATGAGGAACTATCACAAAAAACATAGAGTGTAAGAACTTCTAATGAAGAAACACCAAAAAAAGTTTTATTTATCAATACATTAATATTTTTAAATTCATTTATAATCTGTTTAGCTTTTTAGAGTCACTTCATATAGAAAACTGGTGTGTACTCTCTGATTCTGTTTTCTCGTTAGACCTCTTAGTTTTGCTGAACCGAACCTTTATATTTGTTCTCTCCAGGGCTTCACGGACCGATTTACAAAGTTCTGAATATCGATCCTCTGAATGGCATCAAGATGTTGAATAAAGAATACAAGAAAATGAAATTTCAGGATTTAGACTTTTTGTCTGACCTTCAAGTAAGAAGCAAAGTTAAGACAAGAACAAATAAAACTTAGTCAATAACTTGTTGGGGCGGGGATGCTTGTCGGAAAATTTCAATGGAACCCTTAGAGGTACCAATTTGGGTGTGGTTCAGGTCGATTTCAAACCCTAAGAGGCAACATCGAAAAGCGCACATGATACTGAGGAAGCCCTAAAAGGTACCGCAATGTATGATAATGTCAACTTTTCGTTTTTTACCCCTAAGAGGTACGACGAGCATACCCGTCCCAAAAAGCTAGGAGATTATAGCAACCCTATCTGGACGGGCATTTTCTTGAATATCTGTGGAACACTGTTTCTGCATAACATTTTTTCTGTAATTTACAAGGAAATGCCGAAACGCTAATACAAATATGTCCCCCGCCTGTTCCAATCCCTTGTGACTGCGCTTCATGTAAAGAGATACCAAATATCAATAACTTGAAAAATGAGTCTGACACCAATAAAGTTTTTAAGTTTCAACTCTTAAAATAGGGCTCACAGAGCATCATTTCCCTCGCTGTGCTATATTTATTTGAAATGAGCGCCGCACTCGAATAAATACCGCTCTTTGAATAAGCGCCGTAACTTCAACTGGGATAATGAAAGAAGCGCCGCGGATCTAAATCGAGGACTTACGGAAAACATGTATTGGCAATTTGATATGCACTTACAATCTTCATAAGTAATGGAGTACAACTGCTGAAATATGTTTAAACTCAAATCAGTTGTCTTGTCTTTCCAAGCGGTGTAGTCAATCTACTTTTATATGGTAACACAAGGAAGATAAAGATAGCAATTCTGGTTCTAATGCTTTTTGCAAGGATCTATAAAAATTCAGTAGTTGTATTGGTAATGGAAGCAAACATGTTCTACCGTATTTTCTTGTACTGTTGTTTTCAGAAACGTGGAGTCAGCGACAAGACAAAGCTTCCTTTTTACCCGTATAGAGACGATGGTTTGTTGTTGTACAACACAATGAAGAATTTTACACGGGACTACGTTAACTTGTAGGTATTTATTACCAACTGACAGTACATTTAAAAACCTTGAATCTTCATCCAGTTAAAGTTATTTATGAAAAATATATAGTTTGGTGTAGTAAGTCACAACCAATTTAAGTTAAGGAAATGTCTGCACACTAGAGGCGATGTACATTGTCCTAAGAAACATATTGCATATCTATTGTAAATTGTATTTATGGGCCTTCGGGGAGAATAGCTCACGCTGATTGAATGTCCCTGTCGAATAAATAATCAATGCTTATTATTATCAACATTATCATCCACACAATTTACAAAGAAAAGTGCGAATTTCCTTTGTTTTACAGTTCCAAGTGCAGCCTAGCACATCCTTTTGCGTCCCCGTATGGATTCTTTTGTACCATATTGACCTTTTGCTGCAAAGAACTTACTGCAATTTTCGTAAATAAACACTTAATTATGCTCACACATTTTGTTAAAGTGTCTATATGGCGAACAACAGTTTTAATATCTCTAGAATACGTAGAAGAGTATTCCAAAAAAAAATGTCGATTCCGGCACAGTTTTGTCACAAAATCGAGCTTTAAAGTTTTTGTACCGGCTTCGTCCAACAAAGATGACCGGGAGTTGCTATGTCTGGGACCAGAACAGGCTTTGACGTCACTTCAGGAATTGCCTACTCTTTCCGCTAGTTTATTTCGTGTTTTATCGTATTTCCATGCAAACCGCATCTATTTTTTGGCGTATCAGTATGGAAATACAATGAAACAGTAAAATGAAGAGTCGACGAATCCTGAACTGACGTCACGGCCTGTTCTGGACCCAGATTTAGCAACTCCCGGTCATATAAGATGGGTGTGGTCGGCGCTCAACTTTGAAGCTTGATTTTGTAGGGAAGAAATTGCGGAATCGAAAAATGCTTTTTGGAATTCTTGTTTATTGAATACAAAATTAGCAATAACACAAAAACCCTGTAGGCGGTATAGACACTTTAATACAAAAATTCTACAGAAACGGGAAGGACAATTTTAAAAACCTTTTCTTGGTTTGATGAAACGAGAAAATAACATACTGATCCATTTCGTCCTAACACAAGATATTATGAAGATGACAAGGATGTTATTAACGATGAAGAGCTACGGGACTTTACAGTAGATGTCGCATCAGACGGAAATGGAAGCGCTCAGGTACTAAGGGTCTGTTCAAGTAAGGCGAGTTGTCTCGGACAGGTGGAGGAAGGGGGTAGGGGGGGGGATAGAGTTATCCCTTTCCCCTTATTATCTCGGGCCGAACTAAGTTTCCATACAATCTCTGTGTTTCAAAATCGTGCCATTCACATGCAACCGAGACAACTCGGGGATAGAGATAAAACGGTCTTGAAGTTAAGGATAGCCTAGGAGTAAAGTTATCTAGCTCCATGTGAACAGTTTATCCCGAGTTGTCTCAGGGGGTAGACATAACCTGGCCTTGAAGTTAGGGGAAGAGGAGTGTGATCGCAGCTCTCAAAGCTTCCTGGGTCTGTTAGTTATTCACGCTTATTTGACTTTGGCCTCCGCTGCACGTTGAGTGCGGAGTTCTCTGGTGTGAAAATGAAATAACTGTGGAAGGGCGTGATGTTGATTTTTTTTTAACCATCCCATCACTTAACATTTATATCTCCATTGTATTGATTTTGAGATTCGGCACAATTGCATTACGTTTTTGAAATTAGTTGGTGGGCACCTTAGTTAGTCGAATTTCTCTGTTCCTTGACGTAAAGAAAGTCTGAGCTCACAAGGGAAAGCTCTCCCTGCACCATCAAAATACAGTTGTTTTGATTTTGAGGTCAGGTATTACACGTAATCTTTTACTTGATAACTGTAATAAATCATCAAAATAAACACATTTTTCGAAAGCGTTTGTTGCACGTCACAAGGGTATGAATTAAACACTTTAGACGACAGCGTGGCAAACATTTCTGATATTCAAATCTCGATTCGAATATTGAAATTTGATTGGATTATGAAAACACACATTCCTAATATGGATTGTATCACATAGAGCGCCTCTTTAACGTCAGTGCTGCGGAAGTTTCTTTTTTACGTTCTTTAGCCCAGGTCTGGTTCAGACTGTCGAACTTTACATGTGCCGGATGTAATGCAAATGAGCAAACTACCTTATTCTACCTCATTTGCATTAGATTCGGTTCATATGAAGTTCTAAAATAGGCTTAGCATTTTTAGTGTTGCGGCGTTATTTTATCCTACGCTATGTTTCACGAGACCTACAAATAGTGATTTAGATAATTAGGGGATTTTGTATCCTGAGGTACACTAGACACATCATGAGATTTCCTTTCCTGGTGTGCACTAGATACATTATGAGTGTTGCCGGCCACACGGCGACAGTACCAGTGACGTTTGATATTTTATTGCACACTGTTTTTCGGCAAACCACTTGATATCTTTTGATATAATAATGTAATAGAAATGCCGGAAACGTGATTGCGTATGTTACAAGTTTTTCAAAACTATTTGGTACAATACGAACAACTGTTGCTAATTGAACTATATATACCCTAGGTGGTAGGTTTTCCTGAGAAAGTGACATCTAAGGCGCAGCTCTCGAACATTATAACAACACTCCTTTGGGCATTTACCGGTAGACATGCAGCAGTGACGTACCCTATCATTGAATACGCTGGCTATATACCGAATTCCCCGCACAGAATATACAAAGACAGTAAAGGACTACCACAGTTTTCCTACGAGATGTTTGGCAACAAGGCTGTTGCACTGGTAAGATATAAAAACATTATGCGATTGCAGTCTTGAACAAAGTCTGCATCCATTTCTTCAAAACATCCACGTATTTATTTCAAACGTGACAAAGAAATTTAAAAATGCAGCTTATTTTGTTAGACGAACTTTAGTACGTATGAGAGATATTGTACTACTTCCATTATACTGGATTGTATAGTACAAGATCAGTCTGCTGCAAAAAGGAGCTGGTTGAAAACTAGTATTCATTAAGAGATGTCCATTTTATGAACAACAACAAGTGAACGTTACACCTATTTGCACTTGAAGACTTTGTACTTTCTTAACAGGTACTCAAACGTGCAAAATCGAGGCATTGCTTAAACACAAAAGAAGCTTCAATGGATCCCTTATAGGAAAAAAACCCCAGAAATCATGCGGTTTCTGGATGGGATTGCAAAAACATTGAATTATCTGAGAAATGGCGTTGCCACTAAAATGCTGCCCAAATTTCAATTTCTAAGGTATAAAGATGTTCATTTGTCTTGCTGTATATTTGACCTTGACGTTTCGAGCAAAACACCCATGCAGCCTATAATTACAACCCCTTTATTTTTTTAGTTTGTAACATCGCTCCAACGGAGGCCGCAAAGATCAAAACGGCATGTAAAATGTTTTGTACACAGGTTCCCTGCTTAATCGTCATTTATATATATTAACTCTGGAGCGCTTATTAAAATTCTTTTGACTTACTTGCCGACCTATTCAATGAGCTCTTAACTGAATATTTGATCAAAAATGAAAGTTCGCGAGTTGTGTACTTACGTTTAATACTGTTTTTTCTATCCTTAGGAAATAGCAGAGCTCAGTTCAAACCTTGGCGGTATTCATTTGGATCAACTTTTTGACTACTATTCCAAGTTAACAGACGATAAGGGACATAAATTGGTTCATAAATACTACGAGAATATGGACGAACTGTCTAAAATGATGTTGGATAATAATGAAAAGCGTGTCAATACTGGTTTCTTACCCTATCCTTATTTTCTACCCGAATTTGTTACCAATAGTATCAGTACCTAGGTCGGTACCGAGTAAACAAGTTAAAGTATTTGGGGGGCAACTGACCAATCACTTTATCGGCGTAGCTTGTTTCCAGGACTACTGAATTAATTTCTATTTAATTGCATTTATGTTTAGAACTTGGAAATTTCTGAAGGGTTAATATTTAAACCCATCTCGGATTGCAAATCCGACACTTTGTTTCTTAGAATATGTGAAAAATGAACTGTATTTCAAAATTAAGGCAGGGTATATAAATAAATATTTCCTTAAAGAATGACGGAAAAAAGCTCTTTAAACTTCAGTTTATTCCACTTTTGAACAACCCATGCAGTCCGGGAGAAAGCACATTATCCATTCAGTAGTTGTAATAGCGAAAAAAAATTACCAAAACATTATGAATCTACAAGTGAATTCTAGGAATTACTTCAAAAGCAAAAGTTGTGTCAATTATTTTTCTTTAGAGAACGATTTTAAGAAGTTTTGTATTAACTATTTCGAGGCGTTGTATGCAGTGTTACTAGTTTGTTTCCAAATCACCCCTTGTTCTATAATCCTGGAAAAGATTGTATTTTGATACACGTTTGTGAATGATTTTTAAGAAGGTTTTCAGGGTCTTGACCATGACGAGAAATGCCCAGAAATTTATGGGAGTTAGTTTAGAGGTCAACCAGTCATGTAGCATCGACAATGGCCAGTGAGTTTATATCGTCCCGCAAGCGTTGCGCATACACTTTACGTAACTGAGCCCTTTTTGTTCGCTGCGCCGTGCTGACAAAGTTCATTGAGGTCAATTCAATTCAATTCAATTCAATTCTTTATTCACACTATATAAGATATTTACATAAATGTACGTAGTAGGAAAATAAAGCAGCCGAGAAATAATAATTAACTAAAACACATTAATTTCATTTGTGTACGGTGTCCAAAATAGCAAGAGCTTTCTTGTTGGACCGGCCGTCGTGTTAAAATAATTGGAAGCAGTAAAGAGAGGAATAAAAATCTCAAACAAGATTAGTGATAGAACATACTAAGCAAGGTCATATTTGAAGACAGGACTTCAATTCTTTCTTAAACTTATGATATGGCAGACACTTGAGACCAGGCGGTACAGTCTCCCAGATTTTTTGAGCGGAGAATTTAAAGGACGTCTTACCTAAGTTGGTGGAGTTCTTCACAGCTGTAAACGGCTGCTAACGTTTTGGCTCACTTTCAGTCTAAGGGTAGATTTAAGGGGTAATGCCCGCTACCCATATGGCTATAGTGCCCAATATAGTAATTGTAGATGTGCTGAACTTGTGAAAAGCAAATAATATAAGATTATTATCCTTAATAACTTAACATTCTAGAATAAGACTAAACTTGAGCAAATTTTAGTTATTGTAGTCAGTGGTGATTGTGAAGAAGAGCATTAAGCGTTTGTAAGATTTTAATATATAGCGGGGCTGAAGTAGGATCACGACCTCTCTTGTTTATTTTAAGTGCTGTTTAAGGGGAACATTTGTTTAATATTGGCTGCCAAAAAGAATCAAATATCCAATTTCTAAAATTTAAATAGAACATAAGTAACTACATAATTATGTATTTTTTAAATGTATAATTTATATTTCATGTACAGCATGTTAAGAACACCAAGTCGATGAAATAAATGGATTTTAACTTCCAGTTAAATCAATTGTCATGCTCATACTTTTATTGAAAATTTTAGTTCAGAAGAAATCCTTTCTTAACACATTTGACAAAATCGCACGCACAACTATTGAAATAAAATTCTTTTAAAATCAATGTGTGTTCAAAAAACTCCTTCTGAAGCACATCATTTGATTAAAAATTAAAATCTTAGAATATAATGGGATTAAAATTAAACCTTCCATATTTCAACTGAAAAAATGCAGACAAGGTAGTATGAGATTTAACTTAATTAACATCCAGCAGTCCATAAAATGTTATTCTGTAGTATAATATCACCAATTAAAATCTCTCCTAATATCAATGGATTGAAATTGTTTTCACCTGCACAAACATTTTTTACAAAAAAAGTGTTAATAAATCAACACACAAATAAATTCGGAGCAACAAAAACATTGTTTGATCTCTACCACACCCAGTACTCAAAAACGTCATTAAGTGTTAAGTAGTCTGTTTGATATTTATATTTATGCAACAGAATATATCTGACTGCTGTTTTATAATAGTATATCGAATAGGTTTCATCTTCATGCACCTGTTAACTAAAGAAGTCAATAATGTACATAGCAGCACAAAAATGAAGAGCCGTTTTTATGGATATGTTGTAATAAAATCTTAATTATTATCATCATCATCATCATCATCATCATTATTATCATCATTATTATCATTATCATTATCGTTATCATTATCATTATCATTATCACTGTCACTGTCACTGTCACTGTCATTGTCATTGTCATTGCCATTGCCATTGCCATTGTCATTGTCATTGTGATTGTTGTTATTATTATTATTATTATTATTATTATTGATATCGCGGGTTTACACGATCAATAGCATAACGAAACTAGTCCTAGGCTATGCTATATAATTTACAACTATGAATGTCCAGTTAGATTGTTCCTTTCAACGTTCTGTTCAGTTCTTTCTATCTCTTATAAGCTTTTCGTAACTATTTCAACGTTTTGTGATATGACCCAATTCTGGCTTTTCATTATTAGATATTGCATGTCTTCTTCGTTCTTTCCTGTTAAATTCTCATTGAGATATCGTTCTTCAGGATTTAAACTTGAAGCAATGTAGATAAACGAGTTATCATTGCAATGGGAATTTGTAAAAGGTGACGTTTCGAGCGTTAGCCCTTCGTCAGAGCATCAGGCTTTAGTAGTACTCTGCTAGGAAATAAAAAACTACATTTACTTGGTTGACTTTGTAATCAGGGTATTTATGTTAAATAGCCGCCCTTATCTTTCAGTATTTGTCTTGACTGGTCTTCCACCTGTCTGATATCAAGCCTATACCGCAAACCGTTCCTTCGATGAGTAACTATGTCTTCTTCTCCTTGTCCATTACTGCTATATCAACCTTGTTTGCGTTGTTTTCCGGCTTTTTTTTCATATTGAATTTAATGTTCCAATTTATTTTGGCTAGTGAGTTCTCTATGACCGTTATCGGTGGTCTTTGTTGATACCAAGGTCGTTTGTGATCACTTTCTTCATTGAAACCATTGGCGGAGAGTAGGTAGCGGTAGTAAGGTCTCAGCATTTTGTCATGACGTGATGTGTATAGAGGCTGGGCTATCTTTGAGCATACGCTCATTTAAGTAGGGTTCTTCTGTTATTACTACGGATTCAGCGGATTGTGCTGGTGCATGTGATTGCAGTATGGATCTGATCTCTTTAAACCACTTCTAAAGATTCTAGGTTTTCATTTGCTGCTGTTTCCCATATGGGTCTCCAAAGCTGTTCAAAGTCTTGTGTTGTTAAGCCATTGTACTGTTGACCCCGTTGTGTGGTTTGGTATAGTGGTCTTGTGTTGATAGGATCAGATCTAATGATTTTTCGGCAGTTTTCATAGAATTGTGATTCATGCTCATCAAACTGTTTGTTTCCTTGGTGTCTTTCTGATGCCTTTTGTTCTTTTTCTTTTTCTTGGTTTTTCAGCCGAAGTTGATTCATTTTACGCTCTTTAAGTTGAGTTAATCTTGCTACTGTGGTGTCTGCCTTCATTTGGCGTCTCATCCATTGTCTATTAGTCGTATTTCAGTCGCTAGTCGTTAGAAGTTGTAATAATAATAATAATAATAATAATAATAATAATAATAATAATAATAATAATAATAATAGTAATAAC
>JAOCNB020518098.1:0-14567 GCA_026546465.2 Palythoa caribaeorum
AGCAACAAACAGATAATTAAAAACCAAAAATGCAGTAATCTATCTATACATTTAATAACCTAAATTTATTAGGACTGCAACCGATGTACCCTAGTAGCACAAGGACCTAATAAACATCTTGTCTTGTCTTGTCTATATAAAGCAATTATCATAATTAAAGATTAAAGACAATCCTAACGGGCAAAATGTGAAAAGTAACCCAGAAGATAAACAAATATAGAGCAACCGGGATTATGAAAAATTAGCAAGATTAGTTCAGAGTAGCTCGAGAAAAGAAACGCAGTAATGAAGACAGTGATGAAGAGTATAACAGGCTTGCAGGTAAAGTATGGAAAAAAAGATAAAGTTGAAAAAACAAAAACTGGATGTGCGAAACGAGATACAAGTGACAGTAATATTGATAGCCTTCTTGACACTGACGAAGAATACAGCTAGTGAGCAAAAGCTTGAATAAATAATGCAAAGGAGGCTTACTTGAGAGCAGCAACAGGGAAAGCTCCGGTAACAACACAGGGCAGGTGCGAAGGAGAGATTTACAGTGATAACGCAGAAAACAGTACAGGGAATCGTAAAAAGAACAAAGATATTGAAAGTGTTGAGATTTCTGACAGTGGTAGGAGCCAGATATTAGATTCTGACTATCTCTGTAATGAGGAGCCGGATTCAGATACCTCTACAGAGTCAGACACATCAATTAATTCCTCCTCCTTGTAAAATGAATGCGATGGACTATTAAGGGAGTTAATTGAGATAACTGGTGAAGAGAAAATTAGCGAGGGATTATTCCTAAATCAAGGTGAAGACTGGTGTGAAAAGGTAAAAGCATTCAAGGATAAAAGAATAGCTCATGGTCATACTTTTAAAAGTATCCTCGATTCTGTTGAAGAACTTGCGCGAGGTTACGAAATCGATGAAGATAGCATGCAAAAAGTATTTCATGCAGTACTCGATGGAGATGAGCGTGATAACGACGATGCATTGGATACAAACTGGGTACCGAGTGACTGCGAAATCAATGAAAACAAGAACAATAAAACCGACGTCCGAGCTGAAAGCGATAATGTAAATACGGGTACACTTCTGATGGAGTTCTACGAATGGTTGACGGATGTAGACCGAGGATATCGAGGCACGAAAATGCCTCAGCAGTACAAATCTTAGGTTTCAAGCGTAATAAGGCTTCAAATTACTGAAACGGTAGTCATACACGACAAGCTTAATCACCCGAGTACATGCTCTTGCTTCAAGGAAAAGAAGGAGTAAAAATTCTGAAACGATGGTTGTCATATGCTGTTTCTAAGTACCAAACCGGAACTGTGCGTTCATATCTCATGAGATTGCGTTTATTTTATACGTTTTTGACCCAAGAACGGAAACCCAACATGTCTGACGTAAACGCTGAAACATTAAACGCACGCCGGGATCTGATGTCTTCCTGGGTCATCAGCACAAAAGAAGAAAGATTTAAGGAGGAAACTTCAGGAACATGAAGAGGATTTCAAGAAACTCATCTCCACTGAAAATTTCTATCAAGCCTGCCATGGTGATCAGCGAAAAAATGCCATTGAATAGCTTGGCATTTTCGTCAAAGGAAACACAGGGACTGAGGTACATATCTAATGAGCTTGCGTTTATTTTATTTTATTTTAGTATGAGCTTTTATTTTATTATTATTATGAGCTTGCGTTTATTTCATTTTATTTTATTTTATTATGAGCTTTTATTTTATTATTATGAGCTTGCGTTTATTTTATAAGTTTTTGACCCAAGAACGGAAACCCAACATGTCTGACGTAAGCGCTGAAACATTAAACACACGCCAGGATCTGATGTCTTCCTGGTCATCAGCACAAAAGGAGAAAGATTTAAGGAGGAAACTTCAGAAACACGAAGAGGATTTCAAGAAACTCATTTCCAGTGAAAATTTCTATCAAGTTGCCATGGTGATCAGCGAAAAAATGCCATTAAACACCTTGGCAATTTGTCAAAGGAAACGGGTACAGGGACCGACGTACAAAGGGTCATCAGCGACAAAACTCACTGTGAAGTAAGGGATTGGTTAATGACCGGTCTCGTCATCGATAATAGTGGACGAAATGGAGTCATCACAAATATGACTGTAGCTGAGTTCATGGCCGCCGTTTTTCATCCAGGTACAGAAGAGCACCAGGCCCGTTGCAGGATACTAGTACATAAACACAAGACAGCTGACCGGTATGGTTCTGCAGTTATCTGGGCGTATGACGATCTTCACAGAATGGAGGAAATGTACCTAAGAACTGTACAAAGCCAGTTTACCAAAGCTATCCCACAAGTTGAGCAGCTATTTGTTTTGAGCAACGGGATGCCCCTAACATCGTCACAGGTTTCATACTCTGTATTGCGAACTATATCTGCCACAATTGTAAGGAAGACTCTGGCTACTGGAATGCACGTCCACATGCCAGATCAAAGGGATCATCTCGCTGTCCTTGCCCAGCATAAAACCACGACACAGGCCAGACACTATCATGTGCATGATAAGTTTGTTGAGACTGGCCTTGGCCGAAGGGCTGTGAGCAAACTTGTTACACTAAAGTCGAGCAACATTCATCAACCACAAGATGATCTCAAAGCCATGGAAGAGGGAGGAAACAGAACAACTGAGAGAGCTATTCAAAGAAGAGCTTGAGACAGGTGCTATCGCAGAGGGCAAAGTGAAGGAAAAACCACAGACACTATCGGAGGAACGCCCCTTGAAGGTTGTAGTTCTAAAGCTCCACACAAACCAAATTAGCAATTGAAAAAAAAAATATTTAAAAGATCTTTCAATAAAATAAAATAATTTTCTTTTTCAAATTTCAGATTTTTTCACATTTCAACCTGTTAAGTAACATTAAGGAAATTTACGACCACGATGTGTCTACTTATGAGTTTCAATGAGTTTCAATGAGTTCTTGTGCCCACTCAACATCGTATCCTTTACAGACCTGTAGCAGCGTGTGCGGAGCTTACGCGCCTGACGTTTTTGAAAGCATATCAACACAGATTGTCACCAACAGTCAAAGTCATATATATCTTAGAAATCCAACAAGATATTCCGCATACTTGCGTCGAGTCCTGATGGCTTAGCCCTCCCAGCAACGAGTAGACATCGGCTACGTTGTGCCTACTGAATGCCAAACTGTATTTGACACTAACTTTTCCTAAAGTTCAACTGGTGGTTGCAATGCTGGAGGTCACAAAATTTCACTCTCTGATAAACAATATTTGAAACCCAATTCCCCATTACAAACCCGCTTCACGCAGCCAAATGTATGACAAGTAATGCGTCTAGCGACCAACAAGGATCAAAAGTGCAAGCTAGCGAGCAAACCAATAGTCGTAGATAGCGACACTGACAGCGTTCGACGCTCCAAAACCAGATCTGCAGCCAAGTAAAGAAAACGAATCGGGAAGTCCTAAAAAGCTACGGACACCAACTAACCCTGACTGTGGTAAGAACTCAGATGATGACTTCGATCTTCCCTCCAAACAGGAAACTAGCAAAAATGAATTCGTATGCCCTGAGTGCGGCTGTGCAAATCAATCAAATCTGAGGCAACACAAGATGCGCAAAGGTCACAAATAGAAGTACACACAAGATGTAGCTTCACCCAACTTCACTCATGATCTGAGCTCTATCGGCAACTGTGTCTGCAATGCAGTTACAAGTGCCATCACACCGTGGACCTGAGGGCACATCTACTGCAGAATCATAACGTTATATTCTGAACAGAGACAGTCACTATCTCCAGTATGAAATGCTGCTGGTAACAATTTCGGCTTTGGAGGTTTATTTTCGTTATTTTCAAACAAACTTTATCCATATATTCTTGACTTTCTTTTCTTTTTGATTTTCTTTAAAAGCGCCTTGGGTTACCATCATTTTTCTGTTTATGTATTATTAGTGTTTCTTTGCTATCATCAGCCTGTCATGACCTCTTTCATATTTTTATTCAACGTCATTAATTTTGAAATATGAGGAGAGCCATCTTAAAAAAGTCATTCGGTTGGTAATTGTCCTTCTCACCGTTAACATCTGAATATTTGTTGTTGTTTTTTAATTTTTTTTTCAAAAATGTAAAAAATTAAAGCAAAATAAAAAATAACCCCACACCCAACAATACACGAACCTTATCTTAAAACGTTATCAACATTATCAAAAAACAAGCGGCAAGAGAGAGCAGCTAAAATGAAATCCGGCGTAACAACTGAGAACGTCCTGGTTGAAATACGAGAAAGTGTCACAAGCCAATTCCATCGGCACCACATGGTTGACAGGAAAGACGTTGCCAATATTGAAGCCGCCTATGGTCTAAAAAATGCTCAAAGGCACGCGAGCGACCAGCAGAGCGTGCTTGCATGAATAGAAGAGTGGAAGCAGCGGGGAGCCAATAACTCGATCTTGTTTTACAAGCTGCAGAGCGAGGCTGCTCCAGATAAGTACGATGTTGCGAACGATGATTTCATGGTTGTTATACCGTCTCCTCTCCAGCTTCATATCTTTCAACAATTTGATGACAAGGGAGTGTGTAGCGATTCCACCCACGGAACCAATGCCTATGACTTTTCTCTAACGACCTTGTTAGTTATGGACGAATTTGGGGAAGGGTTTCCAGTTGGGTGGTGCCTAGCAAACGGCGAGGACTTTACAACAATGACAATTTTCTTCAGGAAGCTTGTACGAAATGCTGGCACCAAAGTGGCCAAATTTTTTATAAGTGATATGGCTCCGCAGTTTTACAATGCCTGGGTGGCTATTATGGGGTGTCCCTCACATGCAAAATTAATTTGCACTTGGCACGTAGATTAAGTTTGGCTGGAGGAGTTACGAAAGAAGATAGGGGATACCTTTTTTGAGGCTAAAATTTACAAAATTCTAAGAACAGCCCTGGAGCAGACAAGTCAAGCGGTATTCCAGGACTGTCTGGATGCATTGCTTGTTAGTTTGGATGGTGTTGCGAAAATAAGCATTTAAAGACTATTTCCTAAGAGAATGGGTTGGGAAGAAGGAACTGTGGGCATACTGCTACCGTTTGGGGCTTGGTATAAATACCAATATATTCGTAGAGGCCTTCCATCGCGTATTCAAAAGACTTTACCTAGGAGGGAAACATAACAAACGGATTGATAAGTGCTAAGTTAATCTCTTGCGATTCATAAGGGACAAATGTTTCCAGCGAGTTATAAAGTTGACGAAAGGGAAAGTTACGGTAACGGTTAGGCAATATTATTGATAGCCATCGGCGAAGTCTAACAATGTCAATAAAAACTGTGGAAATGGTGGAATGTTTTATCTGGTGATAGGAAATCGCTGTATCAAGTCTAACAGAAAGCTACATCTAGCTCAGAAAATACCAGATGCAAATTGGTTTGCAGGGACTGCAGTATTTGTATACGTATACATGTACATCTGTATCTGCCAAGATTTCCTAATCATGAACAACATGTGCAAGAACATTTATAGTTAAACGTGTGATTTCACAGGAATAGAAAAAACAGGCAGAAGAACTGAAATAAACAAACATATAGCAGATACTGACGACCATGAACACGACGAATTAAAATATTTGACATCCTGGGCAAAAGTGCGCCCTGAAACTACCTTGACATCTATTAAACCAGAAATTACGGGACAGCTGCAGTGCATTATCGACGATGCTCACAAGTGCATGAGTAAGGAAACCCTGAAGTAGCTCCAAAAGCAAATAAATGCTGCACACCATCTCTTTATATCACTCGAGAAACAGAAGCAGCCAACTGCAGTTCTACCCGTGAAAAATCATGCTCCTGCAGGTTGATGGAAACCCAGCTGCATTTTTATTCAAAAAAATGAAAGAACACAAACAAGACAAAAGTAAATGTGGTAAGACCAACTAAAGATGAAAAAGATAAATTTCTGACAGGATACCGAACTTCACGTAAGTTCGTTGACAATTATCAACTTTCGCCGCTGTATACCCGGATAAATTCTTCATCTACAACAAAAACAGCTGGTCTTTGGAACCCATACCTCTCCATTCTTGCTAACATTTTTGGTAAGGGGGGAGGGGTAATTTTGTAAACGATAAAAAAAAACATATGTATCCAAGTAATTAAACAAGCATGAATTTAATTTACACATGAAATAGCAAAAGACAACTCCATTCTGTTCCTAGTCGTATTGATATTGTGAAAAGAAGACAAGTTTGAGATGCAGTATATAGAAAACATAACGCATAACGACCTATAAATACATTGTGAAACACAAGCACCAATCAAGTAGAAAAGATCAACTCTAAACGGTTTGGTAAGACGTGCCTTTAAAATCTGTTTAATAATCAATACCTCCAAACCAAAGTGCAACACCGAAAGAAAGTTTTTGACAATGAGAATGGTTATCCAACTTAGTTTAAACGATTCAAGAGCAACTTTGCAACATTAAGGGTGTGTTTTTACTAGGACAAGTTTGACAAGATAAAGTTGGAAAAGACCCAAAATGGGTGTGTTTTCACGAGAACAAGTTTCACTAATTAAACTCAGAAATGCCGAATATGCCGTGAAAACAAGGTACTGAAACTTTTATCTCCATAAAAAAGTCAGTTTTTTTCACAGGGAATTTGATCAAATTAACTGGCCTAAACTCCGGAAATATGGAAAAAGTTACGAAACCTGAAAAGATGGCATAAGTTGTCCGGAGATTAAAAAGAACTAATCACCGCAGTATCATTTGACAACTTGCGCGGCAAACACAAAAATTACTTGGAATGTACTTTCTTTCGTGCCGAGATACTCTTGCGTTCACAGCTAATAGCTTTTTGCAGGCGATTCAGATTCAATTATTTGAAGTTTTTCAGACACTCAAAACCAAACTTGCAATGGGAGAAGATAATCGATCAAGGTACGTATCTGACTTCCCGAAACTTTTCAACTTAGATAGGGTTTATTTTATTTATTAGATAGAGTTTATTTCATTTATTAGATACGGTTTATTTCATTTATTAGATACGGTTTATTTCATTTATTTCATTTAGATAGGGTTTATTTCATTTATTAGGTTTTTAAAACACATTTAATCACATGATTTGCTTGATATTTCAGAAATCGATTAACTCTTCCACCTCTTGACGATACGAATGAAAGAGTTTTTTCTCGACCACAAACAATGCTTTTCAGTGCTGCGACACGAACCAGGTGTGGCGAATCTTGGCTCAAATGCCCACTCAAATGATGCCCGCTCAATTTCCCGCTTAATTTCCCGCTCAGTTGCCCTCTCAAATGCCCGCTCAAATACATGTACCGCCGCCGTTACTGAACACTCGGTATCAAGAACCAGTGCAACCCAGTGAACCTCAAACCAGTACGAATACTAGTGGCAATCGAAGTTCAAGAAGCCCAAACTGGAAGGATGCAGAGACAAGGTATCTGCTGGATATTTGGGCGGAGCACCAACCGCTCAGCAAGCGAAGGAACGCCACAGCGTGGGACAATATCGCTAAGAAACTAGACAAAGTTTTAGCCGAAAATGGTATAGCATCATTCCGTACTGGCGCTTAGTGCAAAGGCCGTGTAATGTATCTGGAAGAAGAATATAAGAAAGTCAAAGATCACAACAGCCGCAGTGGTAATGACAACAACCATGACAGCTTTGATTACTTCGACGAGCTCAATAATGTCCTTGGTTGTAAACGGAACATCGCCCCCCGTCATGTTGTCGAGTCAGGGCTCCTTGACAAACCTGAAGAGCCTACGGTCAGCACAGACCTTACTGCACTATCATTTCCGGACGATCAGTCACCTTCGACATCTACCCAAAGTCAAGACACTTTGAAGCAATCTAGCCTTGCCACGTCCGAGGTTGAGGGAAGGGACAATTAAGGATGACGACGAAGAAGATGCCTTAGTCGCGGAGGCCGAATCCTTTTTCTTTAACAAGAAAAAAGCAACTCCCAGTAAAAAAAGAGCAAAGGGTAAAGAATCAACTCCCAAAGTACCAAAAAGAGCTAGGCGGGGTCCAGAGTCTCCCGACGACAAATTTTTTATGCATCTGGAGTCTAGTCAGAAGAAAGACCACGAGTTCTTTGAGAGGCTGGCAGAGCGGGAGGGTGAAAGGGAACTTAGAAGTCAAAAGATGATGTTTGATATGGTCAAGGAAATTGCTAAAATTTTCAAAGGAGATTGATCATGACACACGACTACATGAACAAGGACAATGAAGTTATGGTTATTTTTATATAACCACAGCAGAAAAACTGCCTTAGTTTAGTTTTATTTACGTGATTGTCGGGTCATCTTTTTAATTGATATCAGGAAATTTCATAATATTTGTACTAGTATTCAAGTTGACATTGACGTTTTTGGGAAGCAAAAACTGAATTTATTCGTAACTGGCAATTTGTACGAACTGTAATACATTTAAAAAACAAAAATATGATATATCGGAGGTTCAAACATTAAATGGCAAACTCCAAATTTATAGTGTTGCTATTATAATTGCACGGCAGAGTAGCTCCCTTACCCCCGCATTGAGCATTAATTAAATCCTTATTTCTCTCCACAGTACCCTTACAAAAGTGATTAAAACTGTCAGGAGAGGTATTCTCTTCCAGCCTTCGTTTCAGACATAATTAAAAACGTCTTGAAGTTCATTTGAGTGGGAAAAAAAAAAACAGAACAAAACGGCAAAACATCTCCTTTTTCAAAAATCCTCACATTGGACTGAAGTATATCAGAAAAGCAGTCCGTCTTTTGACTGGAGTGGTAAATCTAGTAAAAAGCCTGATGAATAAGTTCCTGCAGTCGTGCTCCCTCGTTGTTGTGTCTCTGGGGGGCAGGAGGGTGTGGGGCATTGTCATCATCATGGGGTCAAATTTCTGTTGGGTCACTAAGACTTGAACAAATGTTGTGTAATATACAACACACTGTAATGGTTTCGGGGACTTTTTCCACTGACTCATCTAGTTTAGTGAGCAAGCACCGCCACCGTCCTTTTAACAAGCCAAAAGCTTGTTCGATAACTACTCTTGCTGAACTCAAAGATTTGTTCAAATCAATTTGACTTTGGGTTATAGTAGCAGTCACCGGGTAGGGCTTCATACACCACGTTGTGAGTTTATAACTTGATAAACTCATTTGCTCTCAGAAGCAAGGTGGCACAAAATTGATCTCTCATGGTTAAAGCTGTTGATCTTCCTTGGCCGAACGTTAGTCCCATAGATCTATAAGTATCTACGGTCGCCAAACGCCAAAGCGCTATGGCTACATGTTTGCGGACAGGTATAGATTTACGCATGTTCGTGTCCTGTCGAACCAAGTCTGGGCCAACCAAACAGCATATATATTCAAATGTCTGCCTGGTCATTCTAAAATGCTCCTGCCACAAATGATCCTCGTACTGATTCACAAGCATCTGCTCAAACCAGAATTGTGGTCACGGAAGGACCTGCACCATTTTTCTTTTGCGCCTTGGACGTTGTTGTTGTTTGTGTTTTTGATGTTGCCTGTGTAACATGTGTCTGATCAATCTCCTCTGCCCACTTCGACGACTGAGCAGACGAAGTTTCGCAAGAAATCACCTCCTTGTTTGACTTTGAATGATACGAAATACAACCGTAAGCAAAATCACCGCCAAAGCAAAACCTTCTTTTCCTGCCATTTTCTATTTATGTCTTATAAAAGCCGGAAGGGCATAAATCACTGGACCTAAACAGGAACCGCAAGTGTCGTAAAATAACAATTAACTGACACGTGAAAACACTTGGCAGTCTCCACTAGTTTATCTCTGTATGTAAACACCAGACACTTTGGAATTTTCAACTAGTTAAAACACCTCGTGAAAAAACACCCAATATGAAAACAGCTCGTCGAAACTTCATCCGGTTAAGAATGTCAGGGTGTTTTCACAATAGAAAACAACAGTTTATCTTGGCTTTTTGACCGGAAATTCACGCGTAGTTAGACTACCTTGCGAGGTGGTTTAACTCGTCCCGTCAAAGGCCGCAACCAATCACACTATCCATAGTGACAGATTCCTGTCAGAATGCTCAGCTAGCGCGCTAATAGTTTCCAGACGCTCGGCTCGAGGTTCACTTTGCTTTCGAAATGGCAGACGAATACAGCCAAAATACTCGTATTCCATTTCAATTTACAATTCCTCAAGTTTAACGTTAGAAGCTTCATTTTTCAAGCCAGGACCATATTTGTTTCACAATCCACATTACCAGCATTTTAATAGTCCAGTTGCTGCCCCACATTTTATACCATCCGCACATGTTGGAAGCAGTTCAACTTCTCCTGCACCCTCTACAAGTTCAAGTGAAAGTAGCGAGATTAGTCCTACTGATGCCGGATCTACTAACAAAAACCGGTGCCCAAATTGGACAGGCGCAGAGACAAGATTTCTCCTTGGAATTTGAAGATAGCTTTCCATTAAGCAAGCAGCGTAATAGTGGCGCGTGGGAAACTATTGCAAGGAAGCTCAACAGCATTCTTAAAGAGCAGGGTTTGTCAAGCTTCCGCTCTGGCGCTCAATGCAAAGCGAGAATTAAATATCTGCAAGATGAATATAAGAGAGTTAAAGATCATAATTCCCGGAGTGGAAACGATCCAGAAACATTTCAGTATTTTGAAGACATGGATGAAGTGTTGTGGTGCAAACCCAACATCACACCAAAGCGTGTGCTCGAATGTGAGGTATCATTGCCTTCCAAACTTGAAGTTTATCCAACGAAGATCATCCAAGGCTAGGCTACCAAGGATGAAGCTTGAGGGCACTTGTAAACATGCCTTACACGAAGTACACCTGCAACATTCAAGATGGCTGATATCTCTGATATGGAAGTGGATTCGCAAGTACGTTTTCTGCGAATAATTGGAAATTGATTATGTTCAAGTCAATCGTAGGAAAAATTCTTGAAATTCTATGTTCTTTAAAGTAAAATTGTAACAAATCTTGCTAATTAAACAGAATTACTGGCAACTCTGCATTGATTTCTGTTTCGTAATGGGCGTTTTTCATATTTCTACTCCAGGGTTTCTGCTTTATACACGTTTTACGAATATAATGATCTCCCATTCGTACGTCAAGGATTTCAGTAAATTGAAAAAGCATAAATTGGCTCTAAAAGGAAATTTGAAGCTCGATTTTGTCTCGATTTTAATGCATTCAATGTTTTTTACTTTGTACCATTAAGAATCAAATGTATCTCATTACATTTATCATACTTTTTGTTAATTAGAGAGGTTGCCAAGAATAGGTAGGTTAAGACCTTAGTGTTGTTAATTTTAATAAAGCTTGGTATAACTGTAAGAAACTTGCAAGGAAGTCAATTTAAATAATAAATTATGTAAGAAGTAAGCAGTTGTATAATTGATACATTCATGAAAACGGCAATTTGAGAGGACACTAAATCAAAGAGTTTTAAAATGCCAAGTTCACCTTCAAAAATTCATTTTCAATACATTGAACCTTGCTATGTAGCCTGTCGCAAAATTAATAATTGCCCAAACCTGATTACATGAACTCACTTTTAGTTTTTATAATTGCATTGTATTATTATTACACTGATACAAATATAATGTATACTCAACATTATGTTTTGTATGTATTAATTATTTATCATAAAGCATAAGCATTTCACTCTTTATTTGAAAATGCTTACATTGTAATATTTCTTACCGTTTTTTTTACTTCAAACCATTTTGTGTTTTACATCCTCGCTCTTTTGAGTTTATATATTCAAATGTTCTGAAGTGTCGACATAAAAGCTGTGGTTTGTAATATATTTTTTCACCAGTTTTAGATGGTGTGTTTCAGTTGCAATACTTAAAGAAGGTTGGGAGCCAGCAAAAGTTGCTGCAGATGGAAACTGCCTTTACAATGCCATGTCAGTACCAGGAGTACTCTCAGCTTTTCAAGTTAGGAGCAACAGTGTGTGGTTGTCTAAAGGAAAATCTGTATGTCCAGCAGGTACTTGAACTTTTTGTAATGTCTTACATAATTAATTATACCTAATTAAAACTTATTGGAAAAAGTATTGATGTTGTGGTATGTTATATAATTGGTTTTCTTACTCCAAATGTATCTCATCGACTCTCTTTTTCTTTCAAGGTGATTTCAGATGAAAGAGACACTGTTACATTCTTGCAGACTGCCACCACAGACGAAATCCTTTCTAAAATCGCTAATGTGGATGATGAAGCTGCAGAAGTGAAAACGGTAGTCAGGAAAGAGATCAAACTGACACTTGTTGATGGTCGTTACTCAGGTTGCTTTACTATTTAGAAATAAGTTTGACACTAATTAGTGTTTTATTTTTTGTAAGTTCCAATACTCAAAATGTAAAAACTATTTGATATTATTTTCAAAGGTTTGCTGCAGCTGATGTTCATGGCAGACTATTTAAAAAGGCCAATCAATCAGTACTGCAATGAGCAAGGGTACGACCTGTACAATAAGGTTATCTTTCCCTTGGATATTCAACGGACCACCCGCTCCAAAGAGTGTGTTAAACTGTTGTGGGGAACTCTTGGCAATGAGGCTGGTGTGCCACCCAAATCACCTCATGCCGATCCTTCATCTACCCAATTCTGGTTGGTTGCTACTGTGCACGTCCAGCTAGATACAAACAGAAATAGTAGGATTCCTAAATAATGAGTTTGTTTATCATTTTTATATATTATTACAAATCTTATTATTATCATTACTATTACTACAGGTTATGTTCTTCATACAGTTATGAGTTCATTATTATTTGCGTTTTATAGGTTTTAATACTTTCACGGAAACTAGGGATGGCGAATGCGGGGCATCAATGTATTGCCAGTATGTCCTTTAAGATTTCCAATGCAGACCTTCACGAACTTCAACAACATTTCGTTAGTGCAACCATTGCCTCCAATGGTTTCACAACGATTGCATTGGATGGAAACTACAAGATCTTTCATCTGAGAAATGGCACTGCGGCTGTGCTACTGCAAATAATCTCACCTGATAAGGCTTAATAATGTGGTTGTCTATAGCTGGCACGACTCAGGTAATTTATCTGATTACAATTTGACAGAATTAAGTTGCCTTACTAACATAGAACTAGGAACTTCAGTGCACCTAATTAAAAAACTTCAGCATGTTTTCCATCCTGGGGTAAAAAGCGATACAGGGTTGGTATTTAGCTAGTAAATGTTCTTTCGTTTTACCATGCAACACTGATAAGAACTAACAAGCAACGTAAATGAAACATCTCAGTGTGACAACCTTGGTCATGTGTGTAATTTCGCTGTTGTTTTAGTACAATCCCTGAGAACAATCAAGGGATGAGTAGTAACTGTAAAAGTTATGGGGAACAAACTGGCAAATAACAGCCATCAAAATGTTACAGTCGAATATAAAATGTAGTTTTGAAAACACCCCGCCACCTTGTGAAAAACTGCTTGGTTTTGGTGCTAACAAATAAAAAGATTACCTTCTAAAGTATATTCTGCATTGATACCATACAAACTGTCAAAGGTTTGCAGCAGTTCCTCAGTTACCCTGATATGTATGCAAACAGGGTTTTCTTGAAGAAAAACTAAAATTGAAAATATAAAATAAGTTCATTAATGCATTACAATCTAATTATAGGGATTGATAAATATAGATTTTGGGGCAATACAACATGAAGGGGACTATAGTGAGGTATGTACCAATTACAGGTTCCCCCATAGTAATATAAAAGGTTAGCAATTGTAAGAGGTGAGAAAAACTTCAAATAAAATACTTAGATGATGGTGAATCTTAATATATGTAATTCAAGAATAACTTTTTGTTATAATCACACTAACAAAACCCTTGTCTGTTTGACTTGTTATTGGGTTATGCAAATACATTAAAAGAGCTTGTTTTACTTTACCATTATACTGCTGTTTTACATCCCTTGGAAGAGAATTTACAAACTCGCTTCTTCTGTGGTCACAGTTGCACGAGTACAGCCATTGGAGTTCTCCCATAAAACGTTTTGGCACACGTCTCAATAGACAAAATCTATTTGCCTGAACATGAAAAGCCTATTTCAGCTACAGCAATGACAAAATAAAATGTAATTGGAGTTCAGTTTTAAATGAAGCATTTTGTTTTTAAAATTGTGCGCATGTTTGCTGTTTTCCAGATCTCTTGATGAATATTTTTATTATGTAATACTAATAAAAATTATAATAACTTTACTAACGTGTCAATAAAAATCAAGAAGAGGATAAAATCCTACACTAGATAGCAGACACCTATCTAAATATATAAAATTACAGGTTTGAAATGTATAAACTAACAATAATAAGTATTAAATGTTTAATATTATTCGATTTCAATTGCGGTGGATAATGGCAGAATATCTACTGAGCACCTTTGGATTTTACCATTACTAATTATCATCGTTATCCTTTATTTTCTTTTTTATACTTTTCATAATGTACTGTAGGTTTTTGTAGAGAAATACAATGAAAACACAATAAAATAAAGATAGATGAAAACATAATTTAACAGTTCCCATACTCGCGATACAGACTGAGACAAAATAAGCAACTGACCAGACCTCGAT